>CAUYSK010099508.1:0-60544 GCA_963575035.1 Avahi laniger
GGGGGAGGGCACAGCAGCGAGATGTCACCTCCACCCTCCCCCCCCCACCGCCACACACACCTTTATCTACTCCTGGAAATGGCAGGTCTACCAGTTGCAGCCTGGGAGCCAGGGCTGCAGACTCCTTTACCACTGCTGGCAGCCCAAGCCCATGGGCAGGGTGGGCACACATATGCACGCGGCACGCCCATATCACAGAGGGAAAAACTGAGGCCAGGGCTGAGCTGGTCTGCCTCCCTCTTGTCCTGCCTGTTGGGCCTGCTGCCAGCCCGCTGGCCTGGGTGACCAACACTTACACACAGCCCCAGTGGCACATAGTGGACCCTCACAGTGGGGGGATGTCACCTCCTGCTCCCTGCTGCTGGCCTGGGCCTGTCCCCTCAGTTTCTTCCTGCTGAAGCCAACCAGGATCCTGGCTAAATTCTTGAAATTGCATGGGAGAAGCAGAGCCCTGCCAAACTGGTTTTTGTTCTTCAGCCCCAGGGCCACAGAGCCACCCTCTGTTGTGGCCCAGAACAATGCCCCAATGTTCAGAGGGACCTGGGGCAAGAGGCAGGTGGGCCCAGGCCAGATCAGAGCCACCCCTGCCTCAGCCTGCCCAGAGGGAATTTTGAATTGAGTTAAATTAACTGCAGCAGCAATAGTCAGAACACCCAGTTCTGCTTGTGGCTTTGAATGAGTCAGTTCTCCTCATCAGATCTCAGTTTTCCCATCTATACAAGGGGCCCACAGTACCACTTCACAGGATAGTTGTGAGGTTCAAGGGAGCTACTGCATTTAAAATGCCTCTAGAGTGTTTGGTCCATCCCAGATGCTCTGTAAATGGGACTTTCTGTTTCTCTCCCCCTTTCCTCTGTCAGCCCAGGCCAGGGTGCAGAGTAGCCACTCAGAAAAGGCGGGGTGACCGGGATTGGGTCATGCTGAAGGTGGGAGCTGGGATGTTCGTCTCACTGAGTCCCTCTCAGCTCTGGGAGTTGTCGCCAGGGCTGGTGCTGACCGGGGGGTGAGGCTGCCCTTCCCCCTCTGGCTACCAGGAACTCCAGGGCATCCCGCATCCCTGCCTCCACCCACCTGGCCAGGGACGTGGGCCGCACTGCAGCCCCCTGCCACGGGCTGCTGCACAAATGGCCTCTTTATGCAGACAGGCAGTAGGGCCAGCTGGCCCCTGGGGACTGTGGGTCCACCGGGGGCTGGGGCGGAAGGGCCTAGAACTTTATGTAAGTAAACTGCCCACTTCTGCCGTGGCCCCCTTCAACCTGGGTGGGCAGGTGGCAGGAAGTGCGCGCAGGAAGCTGTGTCCAGCCCACTGGAAAGGGGCCTCGGCTATGGGGAACAAGCACTTCTGCAGCCCGGCTGTCGCCCTGGGTGGGCAAGCTGGAGGGAAGCGGATTCGAACACCGCCAGTCCCGTCCGGCTCCTCCAGCAAAGGCCCGGGCGGGCCGTGTCCAGGAAGAGAGGACTGCTCTGTTTGCAGGCCTGGCACAGGATTTTCAGCTCTCCTGAGCAGGGGTGGGAAGAGGCAACAGGGAAAGGTACTAAGTAGAGGGGCGTGTGAGGGTGGACTGGGTCCCCCATTATTTTCTCGGGCTTGTGCATTCCATGTTTCTCTGAGACCTCGGCCCTGGCAGGAGGGTCCTGGTGCGAAGGTGCCCAAGGCCGCCGTGTGCCCACTCTCTCCCTCCCAAGGCCACGGCGCCCTGTGGAGCCTCCAGCCGGAGAGGCCAGTCCCCCACCCCCGGAGCCTCCAGGCCTGCTTTGCTGTTATGTCGTGTTCGAGGTGGGTCTTAGTCCCCCTGCCTTGTTTTTATTACCCCTCCCTGGAACTAGTCCCCTGGGTAGTGACCCCTCCACAGGGAGGCCAAGGCAGAGCTACGCTAGGACCTGGCCCTGGCCACCTAGACCAAGTTTCCTCTGTGGGCGTGCTGGTGGGAGGCAGTCGTCCATTCGAGCACCTGTGGATCATCTCCACGCGAGGCACAGGGGCACAGCCCAGTCCCCACCTGGGGGCACTTGTGGTCTAAGGCAGAGCACAGCTCGCTCCTGTGGGGACGAAGCATCATAGGCTCTGGGGAGCCCTGGCTCCTCCCCCACAGCCCTGTGGTCTAGGAATTAAACTCGCAAAGCCTCAGTTTCCTGGCCTGTAAAATGGGGTTTTGAACACCTGTGGATCCAACGGGGGAGGCAGAAACAGAACACGTGACCATCCAGGTGCCGGGCTGTCGCAGCAGGCCAGCCTGCTAGCGGTCAGGGAGGCTTCCCCGGGGAGGCGGCAGTCCAGCTGAGACTGAGGTGAGAGCCAGCTACTCGAGGGGAGTGGCAGAGGAGGGCACCCCGGCCGGAGGAGTCCTTGCGACTGTGGCACTTTCGGGGATTGTAAGAAATTTCATCTCCCTGGAGAGTGAAAGTAGAGGGAGTGTCGGCTGGGGCTGCGCCCAGAGGAGATGGTCTGAGGCAGTCATTAACCATTTCTGCACTTTGGCACCAGGTGAGGGGGCAGCGTCTGGGGGTCTCTGGGGTCCCTCCCAGCTCCGACATTCCGTGGTCCTATCAGGGCCAGTTGGCTACTGCACCGATCCAAGCAGGCAACGGCAGGGTCTAGAGTGGGCTGGATGGTGTGGGGACAGGAGACATTCGTAGACACAGTCCGATGTGGAAGAGACAAGCATCTAGAGATCACGTGCCCCCTTCCCCTTCACAGGCTGTGTAAGATGGGTCTTGAGGACCATTGGAGTTTAGGCACCACTGTAACTTTGAGTCACTTCTAGTCCCGCAGTTCATGGGATCTGTGTGTATCTAGCTCCACCCAGTGGCAACGCTGGATATTACAGCTGCCGGCGTCTTTGGCGGATACCATGCTGGACCCTTCAGCATAGTTTATCTTGTCGAATCCTCAGCACAATCCTGTGAGGTTCGTGGTCCTTTTTGCAGATGAGGAGCCTTAGAGATTGGTTGAGTTACCGCTCAGCTAGTATATGTCAGAAGCTGGATTCAAACCCTACCCTTCCAACACCAAGTCTGCACCCAGCCGACCACACAGGGCGTGCAGAAGATGAGGAACAGCGCCTAGGCCGTGGCCGGGGAGACTAGCTCCGAATTTCAGGATGAGACCCTTCATCTGACAAAAGGGCAGAATAGTTGAATCGGGACCCTGTGGTTGCTGTGGTCACTGCGGAGGCTGAAGGTTCAGTCGAGACACTTTTCACCTCTGGGGGTCTCTAAAGGGTAATCCAGGCCTCCTGCCGGGCCACATCCTGAGAAGGTGCGAGGTTCAGGAGACCCCCAGGGCCAGTCCAGGCTCCCCAGGGCAGCCCTTTGAGACCCCTCCCCCAGCCCCAGGACCTCCCAGGAGGGGCTTCCTGCTCTGGGGTCCGGCCACAGAGGAAGGACACTGCCCGGCTGGTACCGGCTCCTCTGATAGGACGGACACAGCGAGGCTGGTTCTGGAAGTGCCAGAAAAGTTGGTCTTCCCTCCCCAAACCACAAACTGAGCCCGTAGCCCCCCACCGGACTCTAACACGTGGCCCCATGTCACACGGGGAATCCTGAATCAACAGGGCGTGCAGATGGCTACCTGCGAACCCCCACGCAGGACTCGTGCCCAGAACACCCACTATGACAGGCTGTTTAGGCTGAAGCTGGCTCAGTGGTTAGGGCTGGGGGAGATTCCGCCCCCCCCACAAACAGCTTTACTGAGGTATAATTCACACACTATAAGATTCACTTGTTTTAAGTGTACAGTTGATTCACTGATTGTTAGTGCATTTACAGTTGTGCACCTATCACTACAATCCAATTTTAGAACATTTCCATGCCCCCTAAAAGACCCCAGAGGGAGGTTTTTTATTCTTTCCACTCTGCAGTGTTTCAGAGCCCTGTTAGCGTCCCTTCGCTCTGCTGCTGCCTGGGGAGAGGAAACGTATGTCTCCGGGGATGGAGCTCCCGCCCCACCCATGTGCTGCTCTGGTTTCTAGAACTCCAGCAGTTTCAGCTGCTGCTCTGGCCTTGCACAGCTTGCTCAGCAGCCCAGGGCGAGGCCTGCCTGGCCCCCCGGTGTGGCTCTGAGGGGGCCGACCACTGAGCGGGGGCCCGGGCTGAGGGGAGGCTGCCCATTTTGGTGGGCACCTTCCCTGCCTGTTCATTCCAGTGGCCCAGTTGGGTGCCCACCTTGAGCTCATCCCCAACCACAGGTAGTCAGGCTCCCCGGGTCACCTAGAAGACCACCCGTGGAAGACCACTTAGAATGCAGTGCTTACTTGCCCCCAGCTTCCCGGAAGGCCAGAGCAGGCACAGGGAACAGACCAAGGGGCACGTTCCAGGTATCTTGGCAGCCCCGCTGTTTACTAGAAAGTGCGCGAGGAGCTGATTGTCAGCTTGGCTTTTTACAATCATTTTTCCCTCCTGGGATGCTCCTGGGAAGGAAGTTGGCAGAGTTGTTCGGGAGGGTGGCCTTGGAGTCATGGGTCTAGCTTCAGAGCCTGGCTCTGCCTCTTGCCAGCTGTGTGTCAGGTGGGGTGACCTTTTAACCCTCACATAAATGCACCACTCGCTCACCCCACCTAGGCCTGCTGTCCCCCACCCACGGGGACTTCTCAATTGTGGCACATACCCCAGATGTAATGAAACGGTCCAACATCTGGCTTCCCCGCGAAGTTGTGCACACCCTGAGGGCCGGGACCGCCTCTGCCCAGGCATGACTGTGTCCCTTGTCCTGGCTGAAGGCTGGACACAGTAGGTGTTCAGTGAGTGGAAACGATGACTTCGTCTGAGCCTCCCCCAGGAGTAAAACAGGGACAGCAGGGGTGACGACACAGGTCTAGAAAGCTAGTAAGTACTGGACGTTTACCACGTGCCGCCTCTCCTAAGCAGTTTACATGTTTTCACTCTTTAATTTTTGCATCCATCCTAAGAAGTGGGTGCAGTTATTTCCCCCAACTTCCAGATAAAGCCACTGAGGCACCGTGAGGTCATGTGACTTGCAAAGCTGGGTCAGAACCCAGCAGTCCAGCAGGAGAGCCTGGCTCTCACCTACCCCGCCCCTCGGTGAAGGGCGAGTGCTCAGCGCGCTGCACGGCGCGGTCACGACAGATGGGACTGTCGTTGCCATTGCTGTCGAAGGGGCCAAGCCAGAGACCGGCTCACCCACAAGACGCTGCTCCGCAGCTGCGAGGGCTTGGAGTTTCTGAAGCCGTCGGAGCAGCCTCTCCCTCCATCCCGGCTGTGTCCCAGTGACAGGTTGGGTGGGGGGGGTTGTCCCCAGATCCCAGCCCCAGCCTTTGGAGCCCAAAGTCCCCAGACATCATCCAGGCCGGCCTTTGCAAATCGGGCAGCCCGACGGGGGAAATGACTTGCCTGCGGTCAGAGAAACCGGATTAGCTCCGGGTTTCTTGGCTCGAAGTCCAGTGCTCTTTCTGGCTCTCAGAACTTTCCCAGTCCATTTCTAGAGCATCCCCAGTGCTGGTGTGTGGGAGGTGCCGGAGGCCTGAGTTGAACCCTGGAGGAGACTCAAATAGGAGCCTGGCTGATGGGCGGAGAGGAGGGGCCCGCCGCTCTGAAAGGCCCAGAAGCAGGAGCTGGGCTGTAGCCCGGTCTGACTTAATTAGACAGAGACAGGCTCCCGATTAGAGAAGGCTGTGTCTGCGAGCCAGCGGATTAGAGGTTAATGGCCGGGAGCGCCTCTGCCTGGGCCCCACGCCAGGTGGGAGAGGGCACCTGCCAGCCTGTCTCACCTGGACAGAGACGAAACTGCAGCACTGCAGGCAGCTGCCTCCGGGGCCAGAGGACGGAGGACATGTGCGGTCCCCACACTGGCCCGTGTATGTCGGGCCCTGTGCTAGGTCCTGGCAGCTACAAGCTGCAATGGGCAGGCGGGTGGCACTTCATGCTACCAAGACAAGGAAATAAGGAGAGGCAGGCGTCTTGGTCCGGAATCCCCCAGGAGCAGATGTGAGGATAAGGGCTGGGGCTCAGGCAGTCTATGTGGAGGCGGCAACAGAAGGCACCAGTGAGGGAGGGAAGGAAGGCCAGGAAGGCCGGGCCCAGGAGTGCCGTGTTACCAGCTGCTGCAGGGCTGTCCCGGCGCACGGGCAGGGTGCTGGGCTTTCATGCACCCCTGCACCTGCCCTCCAGGCCGCCTCCAGACAGCACTCAGAGGAGCTTTCCAGAAAGCCCGTGTGAGCAAACACTGCTGGCTTCCCACTGTGCTTAGGGTGACTGCCCAGAGCTCAAACCAGGAGTGCAGGGGCACGAGGTGGGGTGGCCCTTGGGGCCCGGGGGTGTGCAGAGAAGGCTGGGGCGGGGGGCAGGGTTGGAGACAAAGGGGGAGGGAGAGAGCCTGGGCCAGGGAGGCCTCTGAGCAGGGGAGGGCAGGCAGGGGCAGGGCTAGCAGTGTCCACGGAAGGCAGGACGGCAGGAAGACGGAGAAGCAGATGCACAAGATCACGATACATAGGAGCCCAGGCGTAGAGTCAGTTGGCACTGGGTTTAAATCCCGGCTCTGCTAGTGACTTGGGCTAGTGACTTAATTCTATGCCTCAGTTTCCTCATCTGGGAAATGGGGGTAATGACAGTATCTTCCTCTTGAGGCGGCCGAGAGAATTAAGTGAGATAACGTATTTGAAGCATGTAGCACCATGCCTAGCACGTGGTCAGCACCCAGGGAATATCACTTCCTGGGCACACGAGCCCCTGTTGTCAGACTTCAGCCCTGCCCAGGAGACAGGTGAAGGAGGCAGTGAGACATGGAAGTTCACCAGGGGGAAGAGAGAGACACACGTGAAGCAGTGATGTGGGAGTTAGCAAGAGCATGCAGGCTTCACTGTGATGCCATGGGGTTTCCATGACAACTCTGAGTGAGGTCACAGGCAGCGGGCGGAGCACAGGAGGCCATGGGCTGCTGCCAAGTCCATCCTCATAAGCGGGCAGGAAACACCCCAAGTCATCCGAGTGGACTCCTCCCTTAGAGAATGCTCAAGCCCATTTGTATTTTACACACACTAACGTCTGTGCTTGCTGGCGCATCTGTACCAGTCAGGGAAGACCTCCTGGAGGAAGCGGCACTTCCAATGGACTTTACTGGGGGGAAAGAAGGGGACAGTGGGGACACAGGGATTGCCTGTCCTGCCAGGCAGGGACTGAGAGCAGGTGGAGGATGCTCAGGATGATGCTGCAGCACCTGGCCAGCCCCTCGGAACCATGGCAGCCCCGAGCCTGGTTGCCGGTACCAGGACATTCGTGTATTTATGCAGCAAACACAATCGGGCACAGTTCCCGCGCTCGCAGAGCCTGCAGTTGAGGGGAGGAAACAGACAACACACAAGGCGACAGCAAAGACATCATAGGAACGGTAAGATCTACCCAGGAGAACAGTGCTGTGCTAGGACAAGGTCTGGGGGTGCCGGGAAGCGCACTGGGCTGGGAGCCGGAGGACAATGAAAGTTGGAGGGAGGTGTGGCCCGGGACAGCATGACGCAGCATCACCGTCCCCAGAACTTACAACAGCTCTGCCGAGAGGAGCACCCTCTCTAGAAACCAGAACCTGCGCTGGGCGAAGCCAGGCCACCTTTGAGCTGCAGACCCAGCCCTGTGCCCGCTGAATGGCCACCTCAGTGGCAGAATCTCCAAGCAGCAGCCCAGGGAACTTGCCAGCCATGGCGGCTCTCGGGGGGAGTGCTCCGCTAAAATCAGAAACCACGGGGCATCTCTTGAGCGTGTGGTTGTGGACGCTGGTATGGGGTTTCCTCTTCCTGTTGGCCATTCTAATGCCAGGGAAGTTGTAACTTCCCTAAGGAAGTGTCTAGAATTCAGGGTGTCATTTTGGTATTTCTGGTATGAGTCTTTGCTGTTTTACTTTTCTCTTCCCCACCTACTCCTAATTTAGCTTATCTCTCTGGATTTTATATGTGTCCTTATCAGCCATGGGTGGTAACTAGACAGTGTGGTTAGGATTTGAGACTAGACTGAGGCTGCGTGGGCTCAAATCCCGTCTCTATCATTTACAAGCTGTGTTACCTTGGGCAAGTTTCATGCCGTCTCTGATACTCCATTTCTCTTCTGTAAAATGGGGATAATAAGAGAATCTACCACACAGAAGTGTTGTGAGGATAAAATGAGCTGATATGTGTCAAGAGCTTAGTTTGATATCTGTTGTGATGTGAATCCTTGACAGAGCTCTTGTCAATAACAATATTAGTAATAATAATAATAATAGCAGCATTACCACTCCGTCTTTGGGAAAGAAGGGCCCACTCGGGTTGGGGAGGGCTGCTCCACGGCACCTCCCCCCAAGGCCTGGCCCACACTCTCCCTCCCCGCTTCCCCTCATGCTCTGGGGTCTAAGGCCACAGCCTGCTCCAGGGCCTCAGGGGACTTCTCCTCGGTGCAGAAGCTTGGAAGCCATTACTTGGTGGAGGGTGCAGGTGGCGGCCCAGGGCTGGCCCTCTGGGGTCTGTGACAGGCATCCTGGTGAGCAGCAACTATAGTTGCAACCGAGCTGACCCCGAGCAGTGAGTTCAGCATTGACAGGAAGGCCCAATATGGCGGCCACTAGCCACCGAGGCTACTGAGCCCTCAAAACGTGGCTGGTGTGACTCAAAGACGGAATGGAGGATGGTGGGGGCAGGAGGGTGTTACCCAGGGCCCCCAGATTGTCCCTCCTGCTGCAAGCAGTACACAGGCCTGTCTGGGGCCTGGAGCTGGAGGCCTCTTTGCAGAAGCCCAGGTAGGACCCAATCCAATGCCCTGGTTTTTTCAGTCAGGGAAACTGGGGCCCGGAAAAGGCTGCTATCACCCAGGTCATGCCATCTGCTCGGACAAAGTCAGGCCTGGAACCCACACTGGGCTGGCCCCCATGTGGTCTCTTCCAGTTCCTCCTTAGACCCTCTCCATCGCCTGTGTGCTCCGGGAGGCAGTTGGCAGACCCTTGCTGTCCTGGGCCCTCGCTGGCCCAGGAGCCAGCCTGTCACCGGGCACACAGGCCCTTGGCTGGCAGCCCCTTTGTCCTGCATTTCGAGCGCCTGCTGTGTGGAGCGTGGCGGCCGCCTGCCCCTTTGTGGAGCAGCCTCATTAAGTCGGCCTCTTGGTCCAGCAGTGAGGAGTGGCTGTCACCCCTGTCGCCTCGGATCAGTGAGGGCCAAGGCCCCCGTCAGCCTGGCAGTCCTGGGGAATGTGAAAGTGGTAACGGTCTTTCAGTCGGGACTTGAGGCCCCCAGCTCCGCCACCCCCGCCCCCAGCCCTGCCAGCAACCAGCGAAGCCTGGGCTTCTTGTCTCTCAGACACCTAAGCCTTGGCCCACCCCACTGAAGCCAGGAGGGTCGTCTCCCTGCACCTTCCCAAGCTCCTCCTCCCCAGCAGTCACCCACTGCCCACCTCCCTGCCCCCCACCCCAGTGCCTCCTCTGGCCATCTCTGTCCCAGGTGGCTCTGCCAGAGAGCCGCCCGCCCCCTCCCCAGGGTTGACCTCCGGGCCTGCGCAGGGCTCTGTGGCCGCCAGGTGGGGATGGAGGAGCTGGCGGAGGATCCCAGCGTGTGCTTACTGCTGTAGAACCTTACTGCGCTCTGGGTACTTAGAGGTATAACTGGTTTTATCCCCCAAAAATCCAATTAGGGGGGTCCTATCTTGAACCCAGGCAGCTACACACACACACACACACACACACCCATGTGAGCCAAACAAACCTTCTGGCTGTACAATGCCAGAGTCTGGAATGCACTGGGCTAGATTGTATGGTCCAATAAAGTAGCCACCAGCCACTGTGGCTCTTTAAATTTAAATCTTAAAATTTGAAATTCCGTTTTTGAGTCATTCTAGCCATGTTGAGTGCTCAATAGCCCCCATGGCTAGTAGCCTCCATACTGGGCAGTGCAGGTAGAGACATGTCCATCATCCCAGCGAATTCTATCAGACAGCTCCACATAGGGCACCACTAGGTGTTGGGGGCAGACCTGGGACACTCAGTGCCATTGGGGGCCAAAATCAAAGTAGACTTTCTAGAGGAGGTACCCCCCGCCCCAGCCTTGAGGGGTCAGGAGGGCACCTGCAGTGGTCGTAGCACAGCCAGCCTGGGTTTGCATCTTGCCCCCGAGTCTGGCTGTGTGACACTGGGCAAGTCACTTAACCCAACTAACCCATCTGTAAAATGGGGCTGGAGCACCTGCCTCTGTGACGACATAAAGCAGGTGTCACAGGGCCAGCACATCTGGTTGCTTGGTGCTGTACATTTGTGACGGGGCATCCAGAAAAGTCTGGGAGATGTAGGTTCTCTCACTGCAGGAGGAGACCAGGAGCCCAGGTCTCCCAGGGCAGGGCAGGCGGGCTAGGACCTGGGAGAAGCTTGAGGCCCTGTGCCCTGCCGCAGGACTCTTTCCCACAGAGGCCACGGCAGGAACAGGCACAGCTGGGCCTTCGATGGGCTCTTGGGCATCTGTGGGAAGCAGGGAGCCCTTGGCCTAAGCTCGTCTCCTCGGGTCGAAATTAGGCCAGGGCTGTGAGGGCCCACAGCCAAGGAGCCGCCCAGAGGTCTGTGCTCAGCAGTGGGGCCCTACAGATGGGGCCAGTGGAACATCAGGAGCAAAGCGGTCCTCAGTCTCCCCTAAAACAAGTCCGTGCCCTACCACCTAAACAGGGAAAACCAGAACCAGATGGAATCTGATTTGGTCACAGAGCTGGTGCCGCCACTTAATGGGGGGAATCTTTTGTTACAAGCATCGCCACCGGGCTTTCCCCAGCAAGTTCCTTCTAGAGTCAGAACCAGCTTCCTTCACTTGCAGTCCGGCCCCAGCTGCAGTCGTGCTCCCCGAGGACACACAGCCTCCCAGGGCCTCCTCGCCCTTTGCCCCCAGCACACAACACCCTGACACACACGGTCCCACGTCCGTTCCTGCCCTCGCACTTTTGCTCACACCTTCCCTCCACCCTGTGTCTCCTTCCTGCCTCTCACTTTTTAAATATTCCTCATCTTTCAAGGGCTAGCTCCTGTGGCCCTCTTTCTTTCTTTCTTCTTTTCTTTTCTTTCTTACAGGGTCTCTCCCAGCGTCAGAGTCTGGATGAGACTCCAGGCTTGCACATTGCCATGGTCCTGCGCTGGTGCCCTGAGTGATGGAGCCAGGGTCTCACACAGCCCGTACCCATGATGGTGGGCCAGTCAGCACCTGCCATATTCTGGCCACTGTCCGTACTGCAAAGCTAGAGCTCTGTGAACCCAGGCTGCTGGGCTACGGGTCCTTTCCACATGCCGGATGCTATTGTGAGAGCTTTGCATGTTATCCCAATAATCCCCACAACGACTCCGTGAGACAGAGCTGTTCTCATCCACCTTCTACTGAAGGGACAGGGAGGTTAAGCAACTTGCTTCCATCACAGAGTGGTAGGTGGCTGACCTGGGGTTCTAACCCACCCACCCTTTTGACTCTCCACTCTGAAGCCTGGACGTGGTAAAGCCCATCCCTGGGCTGAAGACACAGTCAAGGCCTTTTCCCAGAGTGGTCGGACAAGTCATAGGAGACAGACAGACAGACAGTGCTTTGTTCTTTTGCTGTGGACAGAGCAGCAGCAGAGACCCTCTGGGGTGTTTCTGAGACAAGCAGAATGCCCTGGGGCGGAAGGGAGGTTCTGGGTTCTGTGATGGCCACAGCATCTGGCCTCTCTGGGCCGCAGCCTGGGGGGCCTGAGACCCCGTCCTCCCGAGGAATTCAGCTTTTTCACCCAGGGCAGGAATTCCGGCCTCTCTGGGCTGTCCACATGGTCACAATGGGGTCCATTCTCAAACCCCTGGAAAACAGAGCCCCTGCAGAGAAAGGACGGATTCTTGTTAGACACAAGGGCTCTCAGTTCGACAATTTAGATCGAGGAGCAAATGCGGGCAGAGAACGGCCTCCAGGCCCTTTCTGTCTGTCTTGCCTGGAGGTCGCTGCCTCTCGAGACCATACCATGCAAAGGCTCTCAGAAGCCAGAACAAAAACCCAGCTGAGGGCTAAGTGGGGTGAAAAAATCCCCCAGCATTCTCTAGACCTCAGCTGACCCGAAGCCCCTTCACTCAGACCCTCCTCAACGCGGCTTCTGGAAAAACATGCTCTGTCTCTCTATATTGTTTCACCGAGAATCAGGATTCTCACAGCCTCCCTGTGAAGGCGCTCCAAGTTGCATCCTTTTTAGGGCCGGGGAATCCCAGGCCCAGAGAATTTGCCAGTGTTTTCAAAACTTTTCTGCCACAATAAGAAATTCCACATTGCAGCCCAATACATATAGACAGACAGACAGACAGACATCTGAAACAAGTTCCACAAGACAACCTTCCTGTGGGTGACTCACTGATCACTTCTAGTCTATTCTTGTTTAAATGCTTATTGGGACCCACGAAATTGATTTCAGAACTCACTAATGAGTCATGGCCTGTCATTTGAAAGCCACTAGCTTGAGGCGACTTGCCCAGGGCCACCAGCCACTGAGGGGCAGAGCTGGGCCCAGAACTCAGGACCGTTGACATTCAGCCCCAGACTTGCCACAGCCTCTCTCCTGCCCCCACACCCCAGCTGTCGGCCTTGCCTCTTAACAAACATTTTCCTCCAGCCAGGATCTGACCACATCACTCCCTGATTCTGAAACTTTCTGGATTCCACAGCTGGACATCAAAGCCCTGCCCAGCCTGGCCTTTCCCTGCCTGACCACCTGCTCACCTGCCCTTCCCAGTTCAACTCTGTTTAGAGCTGCTTGCTCCTGCTTCTAGAGCTTTCCCCCTCCCTATCCCTCCATGGATCCAAACCCCCTTTTTCTTTAAGGCTTCTTCCTCTAAGAAGCCACCCAGGATGTCCTATAGCCCCCAGGATTTCTCTTTTCTCTGCACTCAGAGTAACCACTCCTGTGACTCTCAGCATAGATTGTCTCAGAATGTTAGCTTTCTCACTGGACTATGTAGTTTTGTTTCCCCAACTTCACCCCAAACATGCAGGCCAGAGGCATGTCACATATTTCTCCTGTGCCTGCTTGCACAGGCCGTACGAAATCGCCTGCAGCAGGAGCTTGAAAAGTGCTCATTGGTTGATAACAGCAGTCGAAATCATTATATAGCTCAAGGGCTCCAAGTCACTCCCCGGGCCAAGGTTGCGTACCATCTCCCCCAGCCCTCACATTCTGGGCAGTGCCCATGTCCCAGTGACCATGGGCTCTCAAGATCACCCCCACGTCAGCCGTCTGGCAGCCCAGCTGGCCTCTTGAGCAGTTCCCAGCAGCAGCAGGCCCTGCAGACGGGCATCCCGGGCCAAGTGGCCAATGTCAGCCAGCAGACAGGAGGGTGAGAACACCAGGCTGGAAGTTTGCGCATCTGTGTCTTCCTCTGCCAAGACAGTCACTGCTGGGAGGGAGAGAGGGGGTGGCAGGCAGCGGAGGGCACTGTCCCTGCAGCGCTCATCAGAATGCCACCTAGCAGGGACTCAGCATCCTTCCGCAGAGCGGGCCGAGCCACCTTGGCTTCCTCTCCTGTTCTCTTCCTTGCCTTGGCTGCACTTCTGGCTTTGCCTCTCACTCTGGGAACCTCCCTTCCCCAGCGAGAGCCTGCTGCCTACTGCCCGATCCCTGGGGGGCCTCAGCATGGCCCCTTGGGAGCATTCTGGGTCAGGACTGTCAGTTTAGCTTCTAGAGCCAGGGGAAGCCACTGAAAGCCTCAGGGCCTCAGTCTCTTCATCCATAAAGTGGATTCACACTGAAGGCCAAATGCTGGGAATTTTCAAGGGGAAGCCAGAGGGTGGGGTGTCACGTGCCAACACACATGAATTGTTAAATGCCTTTCCCGCCCCCTCCCTCTAGCCTCTCTTTGCCGTCTCCAACACCAGCCACTTCACTAGTATGTCCAGGGAGGGAGCACAGCACGTCTCTCCAAGAGAGACGAAAGGAGGCTGGGCCCGGTGGCTCACGCCTGTGATCCCAGCCCTTTAAAAAGAAAAATCTGACCCTTTGAGGTGTGCATCGGCATGAAAACAGGATTCCTTGCATCTCTTGGTTTTGGGGCTCTGAGAGGTTGGCCACTCTCAGAGTTGGGAGGTCAAATGTGTGCTGATAGATGGCTCCAGAAGAGTACGCCAATTCCTTTGGGTCCGGGTCACCCTGAAAATAGGATCGTTGCCAGACAAATCCTGGTCAGTGCGTAGAAACAGGCTTTCCCTGTGCTCAGCGCGAGACAAAGACCAGCAGTTGTTCTGGGGTCTGTGGCAGCCCAAAACTCTGAAAGCGGGGCTGGAATCGCCCCTGCTCAGCACTGTCTGCCAGGGGCCGTGCAGGGCCCAAGTTTAAACAGGCCTTTGCCATTGGGTAGCAACTGAGGTGGGGTCAGACAGGCCCAGGTACTAAAAAAGAACAAAGACAATGAGCCCAGCAGTTCCCTTTCTGCATACTGTGCATTGCTCCTCCCCAGGGCCTGAGGGCCTGGCGCCGTTATTGTCCTCATGCTGCAGATGGAGAAACAGAGGCTCAAGTGAAGGAAACAGCTCTAGGTCACCACCCAGCTAGCAAGTAGTGGGGACTGAACCTGTCCTCACCCAGAGGCAGCCTGCATCATCCTTTAAGGGAGGGCCAAGAAATGAACTGTAACCCCGGGGGTGGGGGGGGGGAGACCTTAGAGGTCCTGGTTTAGATGGGAGACCTGGGGTACTGGGTTGGGGGAACTCTGCCCCTCTTCCCCAGCCAGGCCAGACCTGTGGACCATAGAATGACCGACTGTCCCGGTTTGTCCAGTTTGAGCCCTGGAATTCCCGTGTCCCTGTTTTCCTGGGATTGTTGGCCACTGTACCTGTGGTCTGAGTCACCCCTGGATCAGTTGCAGAGAATGAATGGCAGGATGGTCTAATGAGAGCCAGGTCAGGACACAGCCTGGGAGGCCTCTTCAATTCCATTAGCCTCTAGTGAGGCCGGGGGGAGGTCCTAGCCCTGCCCTCTCCTTCCTGTGGCTCCCAGGAGATAGTGATTCAGCAGCAAGTGGGAAGCAGGCTAGACTGTGACCTACCGGGAGTGGAGTCACCACTAGGGTGGGGGCCGTCAGCACCAGCATAGGGTAAGAATTAGAGTAAGGAGGAGATGTGGGGAGGGATCCTCGAATTTTTAGGGAACTGGACCCCAACAGAGGGCCCTGCTGTCCTGCCCAGCCTGGGTCTGTTTGTGGGGCAGTGGGAGGCAGGCATGCTGGAGGTTCCCCCTCCCAGCCCTGGTATGTGAGGGATGGGGGAGTCCCAGCCACTGGATACCTAAGCTGCTTCTCCGCCTATTCAGCAGCTAAAAATACGAAATGGCTTTGCTCAAAGGTGCCCAACCGGAAACTTCCAAGAGGTTTCCTATCAGGGCAGTGCCTGCTCGGGCTGGAGGCCAGATGCTGTGAGAAGGATTCCTATGCCTGCCATTCCCACTGCGCAGTCACAGCCTGGCCGCCCCACTGCCAGGACCTCAGCCTCTACCCCCTTAACCCTGAGAGCTTGTCAGGCCCCAGGGCTCTGCCTTCCACTGCTGCACCCACTGCTTCAGGAACGCGTGGTGACTGGGGGCTTGTCTGAGCCTCGCGCACTCGCTGTGTGACCCTGAACAAACTGCCAGCTTCTCTAAGATTTGCCCTTTTCACCTGCAAGACAAGACCACACCATCTGCAGGGAGGGACCCAGAAGTCCTTGATGGGGACAACTCCATACTCTGGTTGAGAGACTGGCAGGCCAAGGGGATCTTCTAGAAGCTTCTTCGGCAGTGCAAGCACATTGTTCTTATTTAGCATAAATGTTTCTTAGGGGTGTCTGGGGGCCTGATAGAGATTATTCAACGCTAGCCCAGCCTCAGAATCCCCAGGGGAGCTTGTTAGAGATGCTGACAATGCAGCAGGTTGGGGTAGGGCCCCACATCCAAATTTTTGACCAGCTTTCTAGATGATTCCATTGAATGGCCAGGCTGAGAATCACTGGCCAGGGGCCTGGCACCAAGGAGGCACTCAAGGCATGTGAATTACGTTCCTTTCCCACTCTGAGCCTCAGTGTGCTCCCCTATCACACAGAAATAACCTGCCTGCCTCTCCGCTGGGGCTGTTGACAAGCTCAAAGAGAATCCTGAGTGGCCCACAGCTGCACAAGCAGGGGGAGAAGGTGGCCCTTGCTGTGGGGAAGCCACCCCCTCTCTGGGATACTGCAGCCAGGGGGATGGTCAGTGGGCCACATGGTCCCAGGGGCGGAGGGTTCTCCTGCCAGGACCAGCAGGAAGATGGCGGGGACGGGAGGGCAGCCCCTCGTTGCCAACCATCCTCTGCCCTTCCCTGGTAGCCCAGCCTCATTCCACAAGAAAGCCTGAAAAACTAATTTCCTCCTTGGGAGTGGAAAGTCTTCCGGACAGGACACAGCCACCGTATGACACTGTCCACAGCTGAGCTTCGCTGGAAATTCTCTCCACAGCTGAGGTTCAAGGGGCACAGCCAGGCACTCCAGGACACAGTCCCTGTCCAGTCTCCCTTCTGCCCTTGTTAAGGCCGTCCCTGGACTACCAGGTGGTGCTGATGGGGGATGGGAACTCTCCCACCCCCTCCATGCTGTTTTTATTCCTGCGGATGGGCTTATAAACCACAGCCCTTCTCCAGATCGGTGTGACCTTGGGAAGTGGCTGAACCTCTGTTTCCTCATCTGTAAAATGGGGTTGATAGGATCTTCCTATATGCGTGCATGGGAGGATTGAAGAAGGGGAGGGGGTTCTGAAACAGGGTGGGACAGGAGGAGGAGGGTGTCAGAAATGCAGGTTCCTGGGCCTTGCCCCCAGCATTCTGATGCAGTAGGTTCTGAGCCCCAATTTTGGGAAATATGGAAGGCTAGAAGGGGAGCCCCTCACTCCTGGCTGTGTGGGCAGATCACCTTGGAGCTCAGTGAACATCCCGATGGCCCCTAGACCAACTGAATCAGAATCTCAGGGAGTCTGCATGACGTCTCCTTTCCCTGGGAGCTTGCTGTTTCTTCCTCCATGAGACCCCTGTTCCCAGCAGACAGACCTAGCTGGCTAGTTTGCTTCCGCCATAGATGGGCAGCAATTGGCATTTTCTTTGACCCCAGGGAAAATGGAAGGCATTTCCTCCAGTTTCCAGACAGATCCCCAGCTGATCCCTCTGCCTTTCCCTGAGCATTTAATAGAAAGAACTTCCAGCATTTTAGGGGCATGAGAGGCTCAGGTTAGGGGAGCCAGCTCGCCTTCCTCTGGCCCTGGGGACTGGTGAATGGAGGGGGATGAGACCAACCACGCCCAAGGACAGGATTTGGGAAATATGCCTGACCCTGAGTTAATTCCATGCTGGACGGCAGGGCAGGCTCCAGGCTAGGGTGGTCGAGGCAGGTAAGTGAGGGCTGGGAGATTGCCTAACGCCACCCAACAGTTATTGTCTGTGATAGGATTTGAACCCAGTGCTCACTTGGGAAGCTCAACTCCACCCCTCCCATTCCTGGCCTCCTAGTTACCCTTGCCGGGCTCTGTCCTCCACCCCATCTCCAGGCTCCCCTGCTTTAGAGAAAGGCCTATACCAATATTTATCCATCACCTGTGCCAGGCCGGGGGGGACAGGGTGAGAGGAACAAGCCACTGTGCCCTCAGAGAGTCCTGGCTCTAGGACCGGGTAGACGCTAATCGAAGGGTCACACAAGTCTGTTATTACATGGGGGCGGAGGGGTGGGGTAAGGTGTGATTTCGAGGAAGGAAGACAGGTTGAGGAAGTGACATTTCAGTCGTGACTTAGAGGCTGAGTTGGCTGGGTTCACCTCCCAATTCTTTGCACCGCTGAGGCAAGCCATGCAACACACAAATAACTGCGAGGTGATGCGCTCCTGGCGTGAGGAGCGGGCTCCCAGCGCGGGGCGGGCCTGGGTTCTAGCGAGCACCCTCCCGGAGCCTCAGTTTCCCAGTTAACGAAGACGTGACAACCCACCTCTCCCTCCCGCACGCGCGGAGGTTGGGGCAGGTGCGCCCCCGTTGGCGGGGCGGGCGGGGCGCGGGCGGCCGCGGGGCGGGGCGAGGCGGGGCGGGCGGAGCGCTGGGCCGGCGGGCGGGGGCGCGGGGGCTGGTGGCGGCGGGCTGCGGGCGCGGCGCGCAGTGCGTGCGGCTGCGGAGCGCAGGGCTGGCCCGGCCGTGGGCATCACATGAGCAGCGGCACCGGGGACCGCCGCAGCCCGCCCGTGGGCGTCCCCACAGCCGCTGCCCTGCGCCCGCGTCCGGCCCTAACCATGTCTATCTGTTGTTGCTTCTTTTTCAGGGACTATGGCAGTTCCAAGAGGAAATCAGGTAAGGAAGCCTCCAAGCGTTTTTCCTTCCAACCTGCCCGCCCCGTGCACGCGCCCCTGCGATCCTGCGGAGGACTTTCTGGAGGGATTGTCCTTGCCTCCTGCGGGGCCGGGGTACTCCCTTCAGTTGCCCCCTCTCCGGTCCGTGCCCCCTGAGATCTCTGGTCTTCGCACTTTCCCCCACCGAGTCCCTCGGGCTCCCCTGCCCGCGCCAGCTCTCCCCGGTGGGGGTGGGGCCGGGTGCCTGGGGAGTTTGGGGGTGTCGTGAAGGGCCTAAGCCCCCGCAACGTTTCACTCCCGGGCTGCGGTGGCCACTGCTGGGCACTGCTGTGACTTCTCCTTGGGTTCTTCCCGCGATGCGGCGGCAATGAAAGGGTTAATAGAGCGCAGAGTTTTCCGGTGAAAAGGTGAGATCCAGGATTTAAAAGGGGTCCTTGAGTGACTTGAGTTTTTAGCGCCTGCACCACGGACCTTCCTCCCTGCCCCAGCTCAGCGTTCTCTCCCTGCTGCAGGGGTAGGGGCTCTGCGTGGTGGCAGCTGAGATACACATGGGACCAGCTCTGGCTTCACAGGTGCCAGAACCCTCCCCCACCTCCAGCCCCTGCCCTCCCTCGCCCTGGAGTTTGCGGAGGGGGTGGAGGCAGGGGGAGAGGCGGGGCTGGGTGGACACGTGCTGGGGTCAGAGAAGGATTCTCTCTGGGTGGGGGAGGCTGGTCTTGGCAAATGGCAAGCGGCAGGGTGTGGGCGGGTGTAGTTAATTGGGGGAGCGTGGTCCCTAGGAGCTGGGGCTGTGTGTGCACTGGGGTGGGGGCAGGGACACACTGGCGCTATCTGTGTCGGCACGTGTATTGCCCTTATTTATAGCGTGGGGGGCCGGCCCTTGGGGATGTAGGAAGTGTGTTTAAACGCGTGGCTCACGTTAATGGCTCCAGCGTCCAAGTGCCTTGGCCTGTGTATCAGTGGAGGTATGTGCCTGTGTGTGATGGATGGAATGAGAATTGGAGTAGATATCATCGTATGACGTGTATGTTTCTGAGTAGGGGTTCATGTATTTTGTGTGTTCAAGTGCTTGCTTACATGCTTATTGGGACAAGGAAAGTTGCATACAGGCTTATGTGCCGGGGACATGTATGGAGGTTCTATGCGCATGTGCGGGTCTCCATAGCTGTGTGCAGTAAGGGTATGTTTGCTGGTTCGGGTGCGTGGGTACATGTGCCAGGGTGTTGAGGTATATCTGGCTGTGGTTGGAGTCTGTGTTCCTGTGTGCTTGGTACCTGTTTGGGGCATGTCTGGCTGTGGGAGGAGCTGTGTGTGCCCACCCACTGGTGCCGAAGGGCATTTCCCCCTGTGAGCAGACTGCCTGGGAGCCTGGGGAATTGCAGAGTGGCCTAGGCTGCCACTCCCAGGCAGAACCCCACACCAGAGAATGGAAGGAACGCCAAAACTGGGATCGCGTTCTGTCCCACACACCCTGCCCCCAAGAAACTTGCCTTGGGCCTCAGAAGTGTAGTGCACCCATTGAGCCTGGGTTCAAATGCTGGCTCTGTGTGACCTTAGGCAATTTCATAACCTCCGTATCTTGGTTTCCTCCTTTTCTTTAAGACAGAGGTAATGACAGTTCCTACCTCACATGGAGAAGACTGAATAAGGTAATGTGCAGTAGGCCCTCACACATGGTAACTACTGTAGAAGTGTCAGTTATCGTCACCATCCTCCTCCTCACTCTCTAAAGTCCTAGGACCTGGTCCTGGCTCAGCTTCCACCTTGCTCCCTAGGTGACCTTGAGCAAATTCCTAATCAACCCTGGGCCTCAGTTTCCCCCGGTAAAGGCAAGGCCTGGACCAAATAACCTCTCATGTCCCCTGCCCCCATCTCTGAGACTCAGCTTCTGTGCTGCTTCCTAGGGATGGGGTGCCCCACCCAGCCTGCCTCGCCCAGGGAAAGCCTCCCCCGCTTTCTCTGCCTTCTGCTCTCAGGCCAGGAAAAGGATGGATGGAGAAATTTAATTTACACTGGTGTGCTTATGATAATGGCCACTTAGTGTCATGGTCACAGTGCCAGCTCCGGAGCCAGACAGCAGTTTAGAATCTGGTTCCTCTCTTCTGTGACCTTGGGTGGATTTCTTACCCTCTCTGTTCCTGCTCCCTCTTCTGTAAATTTGGGGTAATATTCATACCCCCCTTGGCATGGGTAACTGTATCAGCGTGGCACAGTCAAGCGTTATTCTGAGAGTTTTTATGAAGGTGTTTGGATGAGATGAACATTTAAATCAATGGACTTCCAGTAAAGCAGATTACCCTCCAGAATGTGGCTTGGCCTCATCCAGTCAGTCAAAGGCCTTAGTAGAACAAAGACTGTCGTCCCCTAGCGCGGGGTCCTGCCAGCAGCCGGCCTTTGGACTCAGCTGCAGCTCTTCCCCCGCTTCCCCCGGTCTCCAGTCTGCCAGCCTCCCCACCAGATTTTGGACTCACCAAGCCTCCACAATCACATGAGCCAATTCCTAAAATAAATCTCAATCTCTCTCTCTTTCTGTCTCTCTGTGCACATCCTGTTGGTTCTGTTTCTCTGGAGAGCCTTGGTTAATACACAACTCCTGGTTAGAACGAAGATCAGATAAACTAATACATGTGAGTGTGCATAGAACGCTGCCTGCAACCTGGAAAGCTCTCTGTAAGCACTGTTATTGAATGAGCATCTACTGTGTGCTAAGAACTGTCCATGCTCCTCACCTGCTGCTCAGTGCCACGTTGCACGGTAGGTGGTGGGAGTCCCATCTTGCCTGTGAGAACCTGGGCCCTGAGGGGGTGACTGCCCGCAGTCCTTGGCAAAGTGCAGGCGGGAGTCCACCTCTGGGGCTCTGCACTGCTCTGTAATGAACTTCACGAGGCTTCCCGGGGTCACTCCAGCCAGGGATGTTTGCGCAGAGGAAATGGGCGCTGTTCCTGGTCTTCACTGTTCACGTGTTAGTCCCAAAGCCGGAGCTCATCCTTACTGAGCACAGAGCTTAGGCTTGAGGCAAAGCTGGGAGGGGGAGTCAGCAGAGACAGAAAGGTCTCAGGAACTCTGTGGAGGAAGCAGGACTGGTGACCTTGAAAACTGGAAGGCAGTGTGGCCTCTGTCCTTCCCTCCATTGACCCTGCATCTTCCCACCTCAGGGACTGGCAGCACCCACCCCGGTGCTCAAGCCCAACATCTGGAAGTCATTCTTGACTTCCCTTTCCCTCACCTGCCAACTTGCGCTCCAGATCCTTCCGCCTCTGTCCCCTCCTGCACCATCACACCTGTTAGAGGAGCCCTTCATCTCTCCAGGAGAAGCTGGCTTCCTGCCTGGCCTCTCTGCTCCCTCCTTGAGCCCCCTCCTGCCATTCTCCACACCACAGCCAGGGGAGCTCTTAAAAAGATAGATCGAGTAACCTACCTTCCTGTTTAAATTCTCCCGGGGATTCCCCCACACACCGGAATGCGCTCCTTACCCTGGCTCACAGAGCCCTGGGCGACTGGGCCCCTGCCTGCCTGCCCCGGGCTTTGCCCCTCCCGTCCCCCACCCCCCCACTCACGCTCTGCACACTCCTCAGCCACACCCGTCACCTTCTGCTCCTCAGTCCTCCCTGCGGGCTTGGTACTCGCTCTGCCCTCCGCCTGGAATGCTCTTCCCTGATCTTTCACACGGCTGGCCCCTTAAGATTCCTGCTTAACTGTCCTCTGCTCAGAGAAGCTGCCCCTCAAATCACCCCACCTCTGCCCTCAGCATCACTTACCACACCCTAGTTATATTGTGTGTTCTCTTGCTGCTTCTCTGTCTCCCACCACCCTGAGCAAAGACCTTGGCTGCGGGGCTCACACCGCTACCCGGGTCCACTCGTGCTTACTGAATGGGTGGGTGGATGGAAAAATGCAAGTGTGTGAGAATGAACCCCGAGCAGTCAGAAAGGTGATTGTAGCTTCCAATTGGGGGTCATTATCTGAAAAGAGGAGAAATTTTTCTGCTTGAGTCTGCAAGGACTCAGTGACTTGTTTGGAGATCAGATACTTCAACTGACCTAACTGAGCACCGGCTGTATTCTAAACACTGTGTATGGTGTTGAGGATACAGGATTGTATCTTTCTGCCCTCGAGGAGCTTGCAGTCTGCTATGGATGATGAACTATATAGACACGAATGTGCTATTAGATGGAGGGAAGTGAGGTGGCAGCATGGTTACCTAGGGAAGAGCAGTCCAGGCCAAGGGCACAGTATGTGCAAAGGCCCGGGGGTGGGAACATGCCGGCTGCCTGAGGTGGAGACCGGGGAGGGCAGAGACCTACAGGGGGTAGGGTTGACGGGAGGTAGCACTGACCACATAGGGCCTTGCAGGACATTGGAAGGATTTTGACTTTCACGGAGTGAGATGAGGAGCCACTAAAGGGTTCTGAGTAGAGCGGGGACGTGATCTGACTTCCGTGGTAGAATGATGGAGAGTGATGAGGGAGGAGACAGGTGAGGGGTGCTGGTGCCCCATTGGCAGTGGAGGGGTGAGACACTGCCGGGTGGGATGGACACTGCTGATTGGATAAGGGCTACAAGGGAGAGCTTGTGTGGAAGCTGGGAAGTGGCTGCATCAGATTCTCGGGTCCCCTTCCCAGTCAGGTGACCTTGGACACATCCCTTCACCTGAGCTTGGCAACCTCACCTGTTCTGCTGTTGTGTCAGTCAGAGAAACAGAACAAGTAGGAGATGTATACTAAAATTTATTTTGAGGAATTTGCTTACACAGCTGTGGGGGCTGGCGGTGAAGGTGGCCGGAACCCTCAGGCACAGGCTGGAACCGCTGTCTGTAGGTGACATTTCCTCAGGGAAGCCTGAGCCCTGCCCGGAAGGTCTTTCAGCTGTTGACTCAGGCCCAGCGTCATTCTCTTACTTAAAGTCAACTGATTATGGACTTTTTTTTTTTGAAACAGAGTCTAACTCTGTTGCCTGGGACAGAGTGCCGTGGCGTCAGCCTAGCTCACAGCAACCTCAAACTCCTGGGCTCAAGCGATCCTCCTGCCTCACTCAGCCTCCTGAGTAGCTGGGGCCACAAGCGCTCACCACCACACCTGGCTAATTTTTTCTATTTTTAGTAGAGACAGAGTCTCACTTTTGCTCAGGCTGGTATCGAACTCCTGAGTTCAAATGATCCTCTGGCCTCAGCTTCCCAGAGTGCTAGGATTACAGGCGTGAGCCACCACGCCCGGCCTGATTATGGACTTTAATCACAACTACAAAAATACCTTCCCTAGCAACACCTAGCTTAGCATGTGGTGGCATGCTAAGGGGACTGCAGCCTAGCCAGGGTGACACACAACACTGACCATCACACCTGTAAAATGGGGTTGTCCCAGCAGTGACCTGACCTCGCAGCAAAGTGCGCGGAGTTCAGCGAGGCGATGCACTTAGAGGGCTTCGTGCCATGCCTGGCGGCAGGAAAGGCCTGTGTTGTTAGCTGTGGTTGCCAGAGCAGGGGGTTCTCTTCGGACCTGCAAAGATCCGGTGGTTCTCTCCCAGCTGTCTGGGAAGCTGCACTGCTCCGGGGCCCGCGGCTGGGGAGTTCTGAGTTGCACCACCAGGGGGCGCAGGCGGCCACGGAGTCTCTGGGACGATGGTGGCCCTGGGGTCGAGGCCAGGCTAGAGACGGAGGCTCCATCCCACCAAGGAGCCCCGTGATGAGCTCCAGCTCGTTTAGATGCAAATGAGGTTGCTCAAGAGTGCTGCAAGTTTGTTCTCTTAGGCAAGTGTTGACGTTCCTCGTGAAATCCTGTTTATACTTCTCCGGAAAGTGGTGAGCTCAGCCCTGCTTCCATCCTAGTGGTCATGAAACCGGATTAGTGGGTTGAGTTAATGAGACCAGCGTTACCGTAGTTTCCTTGCAGAGAAACAGTGTTGCTTGGGGTTCAGAGTTTAGGTTTTGGCATCAGACAGAGTTTGAGCCCCAGCTCTGTCATTTGTTACTATTGTTTTAATTATTGATGGATTCTGAAAGGAGGGGAGAAGTTGATCTTACTTTTGATTTGAGAGTAAAAAAAAAATCAATTGAGAGATTTATCTCCATGCTGTGGGCCCCAGAGGAGACCTAAACTCGACTGTCGCGGAGTATTCTGTTAAGAACGAAGACTCTAGAGCCAGAAGACCTAGTTTCACGGCCCATTTCTGCCAGCTGTGTGATCTTGGGCAACCCCTTAACTTCTCTGTGCCTTGTTTTCATCTGCGAAGTGGGGACGATCGGGTTATTTTCATCAGGTTGTTCGAGGATTGAATGGAAGTGAATGCGGACCTGTGAGGTCTTAGCTCCGGCACCGGGCCTGGCACGGAGGAAACACCACCAACGGTGAATGGGAGGCAGATGGAAGTGTTCAGCTCAGACAGGAGAGAGCACTGGCTTCGGCTTTTGCCCCTTTCCAGGAGTGACTCCTCAGTCAGACGGGGAGGCAGAGCGAGCGACCTGGGTAGGTGGTCTTGTCTCCACATCACAGGCCAAGAAAGGAAGATTAAGGAACTTTCGACCCAGCTCTGCCAGCCAGGCAGACAGGACTCAGATCTGGTCCTTCTGACCCAAACACTCTTTCCACTGAACTTCCTCCTGAGCCAAGGCCCAAGGGATCCCCTGGTGTCCAGGACTGGGGCTGTGCAGACCCCAAGCAGGAGGTTCTATAGACTGGGAGGGGCCTGCCCCGAGGTTTCTAGAAGGAACCCACTGGTCACAAAGGGTTCTTCGTTGAGTAAAAGGGTCCCTTTGCAGGGTGTGACTAATATCCCCTTTATTTTCCTTTTTATGAGTTTGGTTTTTAAGAAAGTGAATTTGCTTAAAGCAAGAGCCACGCATAAGTACTGGCTACTGGAAAAGGTTAGTCTGCCCTCCTCCTTTTACAGATGAAGCAACTAAGAGAGGGGCTGCTGCTTGCCCGAGGTAAGGGGTGGGCAGAACCTGGTCTCCTGCTGGTCACACTGCAGGAGCCCTGGAACCAGGTGGAGGTGGGAGAAGGGCCATTGTGAAGCAGAGGAAGCAGGTCAGTGAGGCCTCTGGTACCTTGTTTTCCCCCAGATGAATACCCCAGCAGGGCACAGAGCAGAGCCGGCCTCTCTGCCTTGGCCTCAGGCCTGTCTTGGTCCCCAGCCGCAGAGGGAGATGGACAAAGACAAGGCGAATGTCAGCAGCCCTCTCCTGCCCTCCAGAGCGCGGGGTCCCGTGTTGGCCCTGGGCCTCATGGAGTGCACAGCTCAGCTGAGAAGGCCCCACATGATCTGGGTTCATTAACTAATACAAGGCAGGTGGCCTGTGATCCACAGGGGAGGGGGCGGGGAGAGCCAAGATGGGAGAGGCTGGAGGTGGTCCTGGAGGAGGGAGATAGGGGTAAGCCCACGGGTGTGAGCAGAGCGCCAGGTGGGAGGGAGGTCCGAGCATGAGGACATGGGCTGGAAGGAGTTGAGAAGTTTGAGAGGAGAGGTGTCCATCCTGGCAGGCATGGAGAGAGAGGGAAGGGGGAGGGCTGGAGATGGGTCTGGAAGGGAAGCCATGGAGAGTGTATCGGGAAGACCTTTCAGAGCAATTCCCAAAACTTCTTATCTGCCTGAGCCACCCTTCCCCAGTTAGAAAGGCCCAGGCTGCTTCGAGAACATGGCCAAGATCTTCCTGGCACCCTCCACCGGCCCATTCCAAAAGTAAGCGTGTCTTTTGAAGGCTTCTGGCACATCTCACCCGGGCTGGTGTTTTTAAACAGTTTTTATTTTCATGGCTCTGGGTCCTCAGCCTGATTTTACCCCTGGAGTTCAAAGCCATCTAATTGGAAATGAAAGGCAGCTGATTGATTTGGCAACTCCGCGGCCAGCCCACGTGGCAGTGATGCCATGGAGAGAGTGAGTGCTGCTCACGTGTGTCTGTGCCACGCTCCCGGCCCAAGGCGTGTCGGCCCCACTGCCTGACACAGGGTGGGGAGGGGAGTCCTCCCAGGATCCCAGGAAGGAGGCAGCTCGCCGGGAGCCTCGATTCCCTCGGCCCTGCTAGCTTAGCTGTCCCTGCCCCCTCACCCCATCACCCAGTTTCTCCTGCTGGGAAAAGAGGAAGTTGATGTGGAAGGGAACTGCATGGCAGAGGCCTGGAGGTGAGCTGCAGAAGCTCGAGTCTGCTCATGGAAATACAGATTCCCAGGCCCCGGCCAGCCTCACCGAATCAGAATCTGCATTTTTGACAGGCTCCCCAGGGATTCTGGAACCAAGCCAGGGTTGCATTTTGAATAGGTCATCCATGTGGGCTGATGGCCATGTTCAGGGTAGACAGGCAGTGAGATGGCAGAGGGACTGGAGTCCCCGAGATGGCAGAGGGGACTGGCTGGATGGGACTGCTCCTTGAAGATGCATTCAGTCATGTCCTGGATGGGAGGGTGGCCCTGGGGGAAGGAACAGAGGCCCTGTCCAAGGATAGGATTCTAAGTCTTAGCTTTGAAATGTCGGCCCAGCGTTTGGGGCCTTGGAGAACAGCTGCCTAAGGTCCTGAGCTGCTGAGGAGGCAGTGACAAGACCGCCTCTGCCTTTTATTTCCACAAGGTTTTCTTCCTGCGGGGAGGAAACACCCAAGTTGTGGTCCAGCCAAGACATGCTTCCCACCGAAGCCCTTAGCCGGAAAGTAACTCGTCCCTCAGTTCGGCGTCTTGGTTTGTAGACATGTGACAAAAGAGGCAATATTTCCAGTAAAGACGAAGCCAGTGGAAAAACAAAGATTTGGGGGAAATGTGTATTACTTATTGTTTTAACACCTTTTTCTGATCTAACGTTACTTTGTTTAGAAACAAAAGCAGCATGTGTAACTTAGTTGGCATGCGGCATTTTTCTAATTGGTTGGTTTTGAAATGTGAAGGAAAAAAATTTTTTTTCCCAAAGTTTCAGCAAAACTTAGAAATTTGCAGAAAAAACACACACTTTTCCCTGACTTTCTGCTGCTTTACTTCCTGGATCTTGTCATTGCCACATGTGACCCTCCCAGCTGGTACGAAGATGTATTTAGTTAATGTTGGAACTGGAGTCTTGCACCAAGACAACTGGGCAGTGTCAGAAAGCCCCTTCGCTTCCTCCTGCTCATGACCCTTCCGCTTGACGCTGCTTGAGGCTAATAGTCGTGGTGTTTTAGAAGAAGCCCCTTCAGGTCTCTGGGGGCTGCATTTTCCTGTGACCCAGGGTCTCCCCAGCTCAGCTCTGGAGCACCTTAGCTCTGAGGGTTGGAAATGGTCAGGGTTGGGTGCGTAACTGTTCCCGGGCAGAGGGTGAGGTTTTTGCAAAGCATGATGACAGGCTAGTGACAGGAGGCCAAGTTAAGACTGTCTTTGTACATTGGCAGTGGCCCCCCCAGGGGAACCTAGCAAACGCAGATTTTAACATCCCTCAGCACAGATCTGTCAGGGTGGGACAAGTTCTCCAGGTCCGTCAGCTCCCTGCCACACACAGTCCCTCCCCGGAGCCTAGTGGGCTCTTAATTCCTCATTTGCATTTGAGTACCAGGTTGTGATCAGGAAAGCCCTCCCCTGCCTTCCTGGGACTCAGCTGCTCTCCTGCTCCAAGCCCGGGGCTCAGTGGGCGCTAGCGGCACGCTCCCCTGCGAGGGCCCAGAGGGTTCCCTTAAAGGCCGAATTGATAGGAAGCAAGTTTCTGAATGGATGCTGTACTAGATTTTCCTTCTAGGATTAGATGGTTCCTGCCTGACCTCTAGCTGGCTTTACTGGCTCTGGCCACGGCCGCCTTCTAGACTCGTCTGCTAAACATCTGAGTACCTGCTGTGTGCCAGGCCTGCGGTCGAACCTCTGTGACACCAAGATGGACACAAAGAGGTCCTTATCCTCAGAGGACTCCCTGCCATGTGGGGAGGTGGGCGAGTAAAAGGAGTTTTAGTGCCCTGTCACCAGTGCTGCCTGGGGCTGGGGCTGGGGCAGAGCGATGCCCGGGACTCATGTGAGGCACACAGACCTGCAGCTGCTGAGCGAGGCTCCCCACACCTTGTTGGCTGAGGTTCTTAAATGGGTCAGCCAGGCAAAGAGGGGGCGCGGCTGTCCAAAGGACGCCTGCTGAGTCTCTGCAGCAGCTGTCCCCGTGCGCCATGTCTTCCACACGGAGCATCTCCTCCAGCCCTGGGGCACCCGCTATGTGGCGCTGCTTCAGAGGTGCTGTTGCAGACTGCCGCTCATTCAGTAAGAGCGTGCTAATTAATACTGCGCCTGGGTTGCGGAGAACCTGCCCCAGGAGTCTCTTCCAGCCTTTTTCTTGTTAGGAAGACTCTGGCTTCCACCATTCTCCTGGGAGGCACATGTCCTTGCCTGTGAGAGGAGGGCATGAATCCTGACTCCGTAGGGTTCCAGGGCCGCACCCCCAGTCAGGTGCCTGGTGCTGGGCAGTGCTCCTTGAATACTTGACCGCGGCCTCTGTTGGGGAGGAGTCTCCATCCAGTGGGAACTCCCAGCGGTTGATGATTAGCTGGGACTGACAGGGCCGAGAAAGAGCGGCCCTCTCCCAGCCCAGGTGAAGACGAGTGAGGCCCAGAGAAGTAGCCCACCTTCCCAAGCTCGGTCTGAGCAGGGGTGGGGGCTCCATCGAGGCTTCTCCCCTCCCTGGGGTGGAAGCTCAGTGATAGCCAGAGCCCCTGAGCCAGGGAGCTGAAGAGTTAATCCCGTGCTCCCCAGAGAGCTTGCACACTCCTGACCCTCCCTGTCTTCCAGGCCCTCAGCTGCGGCCTTCTGGGCACAGCTTGGTCACGTGAGAGCCAGATGTGGGGATTTCCCGAGCAGTGATGTGTGCGCGCACGCGCTCGCATGCACAGCTGTTTACGTGGCATCTGAGCGCGCAGGGATTGGTTCAGACTCACGCAGAGCAGGAGAGGGTTGGGGTAAGGAGAGGCCCGGGGCCTCCCAGCAAACACCGTGGGGGGCTGCTCTAAGCCCTGCCGAGCCCTGCTCCCACCAGACATTCATCGTAGATAAGAGAGTCGTTCCTGCTCAGACTCCTATTTCCTGCAACATCCATCTTGCCACAGGACTGTGGTGGTTACGAATAATTTTTTTCAAATTCTGTTTGAAGGGTTTTGAAGCAGATGCTAGAAGCCAGCAGCCTTTCGGGATGTTCTGCAGGGCTCAGAGACCTGCCTGGGAGCCATCGTGCCCAGCACAAGCTAGGCTCAGAGTCTTTCCCGATCCGAGACGGCCTGTATGTCACTCGGGAGGCAGAGCCATGGGTGCCAACAGGCCCTGGGGCAGTGGGGTGAGCTGGGCCTCGGTTTCCCATGAAAGCATTGAGCCTGAGATCAAGGGATATTCATCTTCCCATCAGCCACTGGGGATTAATTGGGCACCTACTGTGTTCAAGGTGTTGTGGGGTACTGACAAGGTTAAGACTGAAGAAATGAAAGGTCTGATTGGAGAGAGTCATAACAAAACTTTATTAAGCATCTACTATGTACCAGACACTTGCTAGGACTACAGCCCTAATCAGACATTGTGGAGCCAGTTGAAACGGTCAGGGAACAGTACAAAGACCCTGCCCAGGGCAAGATGAGGGAGGTAGGCAGACCTTGAAAAGAGGGCGTTGTCAACCTCAGTTCAGGAATGAATCTCCCATAGCCCCTGACCCCATCCCCACCCCTGTCCTGCACCAGTGGATGGCAGTGTCCAGCCAGATGTCTGCTGAAGCACTGGGAGCCCTGCCCCAAAGGCAGGTCCAGTCACACATGCGAGGCTCCGGAACTCAGCCCTGCACCATCTCCTGCCTTGCACTACCTGGGGACCGGCCTGCCTCCTGGTTGGGCTGGGCAGCCTCAGAGAGGAAGGATGCACTTCAGTGGCAGCCCCGACGCCTAGGCGGGTGGATGAGGGAGTCATGCTGCTTCCCCAAACCTACACGAGTCCTGGAGCAGACGGGAACGCTTGGGAGGGTGTCTGTGGTTGCGTATCTGTGCCCTGTCTGCAATGCTTTGAGACCAGCGGTGAAGAGTCAGATGGCTGTAACCAGGGGCCGCCAGCTGTGCACGTGGTTGATGCTCATTAAATAGTTGGCAGCTGATTCATTGATAATCCGATGGCAAGAGTCCAGTCTAGAGAAAAGGAGACATTCCACTTTTTGCTGTCCTGGGATGGGAATGTCTGTCTTGAGTCCGCTGCTGTCGACTTCGTCACTCACTCACAGCTCTCCTGGAGACCGAGCCAGGGAGGGAGATGATTGCAGGACTGGGGACTAGACACTGGCGCCTGCTGACTTCATCCTGCCTCGCCGGCCCATTTCTGTGCCGCTTGTCTCAGTGTGAACACAGATACTGGCTCTGGCTGGGGCTTCTGGGGGAGCTGGTGGGTGGGGGAATTGGAGGGGGGATATCCCAGTAAGTGGGGGAGGACCACCAAGGCAGACCACTCCCGGGAGGGGGATGGCTGGGATCCTGGAACTTGAAACAGTGTTGAGTTTGTGTCTTCTCTGCACACAAACACCCGGCATGGGGAGAGCTGGGAACCTGAGAACTGAGGGGGAGGCCACAACCCAAGGGGCTGCCGTGGTCCAGCCGCAGCTGCTGAGAGCAGAGCTCAGAACGCACCGGCCTCCCCACCCAGCACCCTCTGTCCACCCACAGTGCCTCTGACCACAGCCCCTGTCTTTAACCCAGGATGGCGGGAAGGTGGCAGACCTGCCCGCTACCCCCTACCAGGGCAGTCCCCTCTAGGCAGCTGCAGTGTTCCCAGGGCGTCCTTGGCCTCTCTGCCCACACCCATGTGGGCTGGGCTGACCCTTCTGGTCTCAGCCCTATCCTACAAGGGCGCCCTTGGACTTAATCCCTAAGGGCTGTGGAGCATCTCCAGGCCCTGCCCCACCCGGCCCACCCCCACCTGAGCAGGGAAACAGGCTGTTCCCTGACTGCATAGCTCAGCGGCCAGAGGGTCTGTGGTGCATTCCTACCCCGGGTTGGGCTGCCCCCACATGCACTCTGCATGCTGGGAAAGGCAGCAGGCCCTTTCTTGCTGAGAGCAAAAGGAATAGCAGTGCGGCTGCATTTACAAAGAGAAGCACAGCAGAAAAATAGAGCAGTGGCTGGGGAGGATCGAGAAAATGACATCTCCCAGTGGGGCCCCCGTGTTCCCGTTTCCCAGCCAGCCTGCCTCGGCTCCAGTCTGATACTGTCACTTGCTTGCTGTGGGCCTGGGGAAAGAGCCTTAACTTTGCTGCGCCTCACTTTCCTCATCTGTAAATGAGATTGTCGTAATGTTCATAAAATGTTTAGCAAGGTGCCTGGCATGAAGGTTAGGGAAGTGGGAACTGGTATAATTATTCTAGCCCCAGCTCTACTATTTACTCGCTGTGTTATCTTAGGCAAATTTCTTCCCCTCTCTGGTCCTGAGCCCCCACATGATCCTTCTAGCCTGTGGGGTACCCCCAGGAAGCCAGAGATATGGCGGTGGGAGGGGAGCTCGAAGCAAACCATGACCTGGCTTTCCATTTAGGAGTTGCTTTCTGTCTTTGAGAAGACACCCGTTAAAAATTCATCCCTGCTGCTTTTCTTTGAGAGTACTTCTGTGTATCTAGCTCAGAAGTCTGTGCCCAGAACCCTCAGGCCTCAGGCATAGGCAAGACCCAATGCAAAATGAAAATGTAGGGCCTCTTGTTCTTAAATTAGTAATGATTTCAAACACGTGGCAGAAGCGCATTAAACAAGCTTCAGGGCTCATCTAAGCGTGGCGTCCTAGGCGCCTGCGCTGCCTGGGGGGCTGTGGGTGCAGAAGGTGGGGCCTGGGCTGCCGCTGGAGCAGCACCCCCCAGAACGAAGGCGTTACTTCCTCGTGCCATAAGTACCTGTGACAAGCTGGCTGCTCCTCGCCCTAGAACAAGCTTCATAGAGCCGCCCGTGTCAGAAGCAGCTCACACACGAAGCTACTGTACTGTTCCTAACCTCCACCCGGTGAGTTCTGATTGGAAGTCGTGTTGGAGCTATTGTTTGTTTTCTCTCTTGGCCGTCCCAGATGACAGTCACATCACTTTCGCTGTTGTGCCTCTGTTTCTGCTGTTCTGAGCATGACAACCTGTTTCAGGCCCCCTGAAAGTGAGTATCACGTAGGTCCAGCTACTTCTTTGTAAAGCACTGTTAACCATCTAGGGCTGGGGTGAAGATCTGAGCTCCTGTGTTAGTATGACAGTTCAGTGCCTGCCACAAGGATGTGCTCTACTCGTGGCCACAGCCACCGCTACTGCTATTACTACGGTGAAATAGTAGGACTAGCGGTTGTTAGGCCCTAATTAGTCGATGGGCGGAAAGTGGTGGCTGAGTTTCCTGGTAGCCTGGTCAGAAAGGAAAAGAAACATGGTGTCTGTAGTCACTCTAAGAAATCTAGGCCTGTGCAAAGTTTAGTTGTACAGAAGGAGAGAAAAAACTAGAATATAGCAGTTATTTAGAAACTGGTTCGAGACTACGGTGAGGTAAGGATAGGATTCCCAAGGAGGGAGAGGTCTTGAGGGCTCCAGTGACTGAGATGTCAAAGGACGTGGAGAAGACAGGAGGTGTCCATCCCATCGGGCCCCTAGCAGAGGCCTGCCGCCCTCCCCTCCCAGGCTCCCGGGGCAGGGGCTGTGGAAGCCAACAAGGCCAGTGACCCTGCCCTGGTCTCCAGGGAGCCTGTGGTTCTCTTTCCTTCTCCGTGGGCTTTGCACTGTTGGTTGTATTCATTCCTGTCTCTCCCACCTGGGCTCGCAGCCCACTCTGGATTTATTACTCTAGATGGGTGGAACTCGCTTTACACGAGGGAAGCATTCCTGGAAACATGGATTGAGAGTAGACTTGGGTAAATTGAACCCGATTCTCACTGCTCTGGAGTTACTCAAGCTTAAAAGAAGCCTTAGCATGAACCTACGGGGTCCTTTCCTAACCTACGCCTATCCGTGTGTTTTTATGTAGTCCTTGGCAGTGGGGTTAGGGGGGCTTCCTTAAAGTCAGGGTTGTTGTTCTTTGCTTTCTCATCGTTGCAGGGACCTGACAAGACTCGGCGTCAGCATCTGTGTGTCCTCAGGTCCCTGTATTCGGTCAAAACCTGCAGGCCCAGGTTTTCTCTGGGCCTGGCTTCTTGCTGGTGTTGCAAGCCAGGAGGAATGGCTGTGGCAGGGACACGAGTACCGTGGGCTAGCTGAGGCTGACGGTCCCCGTGCCACCTGTCTCCCAGGAATCCACTGCCCCCACTATCAGCTTTGTCCCTAAAACCCACTCTCCTTTGTGTCCCAGAGGGCTAATTCCTACCCCTCCAGCACCTTTCTCAGGCATTAGGGCATTTCCGTCTCAGCCCCACAGAGAGGACAGGGTAGGTATTTTGATCCCTATTTTGCAAAACAAGGGAAAGAGAAGCAGAGGTTTGCTAAGAGGCAAAGTGAGCACAAGAACCAGGATTTCTTTCATTCTCGCCCCAGATCTCCGACCTCTGTGCCTCCTGAATCATCTGCTGTTTGGGACTTGGGTTTCCTTACATGGAGCCCGCGTTCACGTGGTTTTCCCTGGAAAGATGCGTTTCAGCTGTGGTACGCTTGTGCTATGGAGACTACCAGGTTTCTGCTGGGAAAGCCCAGAAGATCAAACAACTACCTTAGAGATCGAGAGGCCCAAACGTTTAATCTCGCAGATGTGAGCATTGAGGCCCAGAGGAGTTAAGCCACTTGCCCAAGGTCACGCAGCGAGTTCTCAGTAAGACTAGTTGTGTAGATTCCAAGTCCCATGTCCCTTGCTTTGCGGCAGGCCCGTGACCCAGCTCTGTAGGGCCCTGGGTTCTGTGTCACAGAGAGGAGGGAAGTAGAGACTGCAGGGAGGACAGGAAGCAGTTGGTTTATGTCGGTCACAGCTGCTCACTGGGGCTGCGCCTGCCTCTTGCTCCCTCACTCCATCTCCCTGTCTCCATCTTTCTGTCTTCCCAGCCCTGAGCCAGCAGCCTTGTCTGCCTCTTGGCTGGAGGGCTGGGGTTTGTGAGCCAGAGGCTCTCCTCTGTTCGTTGTAAGGAGGCAGAAGGGGTCCTTCCCACCCTGGGATAAGGCTTGCTAGGGTGGGCTGGACAGAAGGGACTCCAAAGCGGGGAGATTTTGAGTGGGAACAGCAGAACTGGATTAATTCTGCAGGTCAAGAGACTGAGAAATAAATCATATTTTAGAAAGCCTTTTCTTTTAAAAAGACAGGCTTGTTTCTGGTCTGCTTCCCATTTCCCTTTGGGAAGAGAGATGGGAAGGCCTGCTTATGGGGGAGGGTGAAGGGGACAGGCATGAGCTTGGGTGGTGTGAGCTCGGGTTGTCTGCCCGCAGGCCGAGTCCAGCCCACCTCGGGGTTTTGTAAATAAAGTTTTATTGGAACACAGCCCACCTATTCTTTTACATGTGATGTGGAGCTGCTTTTGCACTGCAAGAATAGAGTTGAGTAATCTCAACAGAGACCACATGGCTCCCAAAGCCTAAAATATTTACTCTGTGGCTCTGTAAAGACCCCTGTTCTAGCAGAACAGGGCTTCTTGGGTTCTCTGGGACCGGGCTAAATGCCTTCCCTTGGCTCACTGAAAGAGGTCTCCTTCGGAAGGACCCAAAAAGGGAAAGTATGCAAAGTGGTAGAGCAAGCCGAGGTGGAGAGAGATGTGGGTGACCTCTCAGCTGAGTCAGCACAAGGCTATGTAGGGTCAAAGGGGGCTGGGAGGGGCCTGGCATGGCCTTGCTGGGGGGCAGCCCACTTGGCCACATCTCTGGGGTACAGCAGCAGGGAGTTGGAACCTCAGCAAGGTGTGGGCCCCAGGCAGCGAAGCCCCACATTCTGAACTCAGACCTCCTTGGCCACACCAGCTTAAAGCCTTGGAGGTCCCAGGTGTGTCTCCCTTATCTCAGCCCTGGGCCAGCGTCGCGCGGCTGCTCGAGGAGGATGGTGACCCCTAGGCCTGGGGAGAGGCTCTGGAGACATCCCCTGGAGTCCCTCTACCTCCGATTCCTGCTGACCTGGTCTCTGAGGGTGACTGTGGGGAAGCTGACTGGCACCAGCTTTCTTGGTGCACCCAGCGTCAAACACCATCCAGCTCCCGTCCTGGCAGCCTGAGGACCATGAGTTTTCTGGTGCCCCCACAGCTCACTGAACCCAGGGAGCCAGGCTCATGCTAACCACGCTCTTGAGAGAGATCGCCAGTGGCGGCTAACCGTTACCGAGCGCTGACTACGTAGTAAGCACAATGCTGGGCGCTATTATGTATTATCTCATTTAATCTTCATAGGTCCCAGAAGCTAAGTTCGGGGACAAGCTCAGAGAGGTTAGGTAGCTTCCTCAAAGGGGCAGAACCTAGATTCAACCCTAAGCAGTCTGACTCATGAGGTCCTACCAAACCTCTCCAGCAGAGCCCCACTCTTGTGGTTTACAGAGAGAACCGGCAGGGCCAGGTTTTGCATGGGGAGCTAGCCTGCAGTTGGGAAGTGGCTTGCTGGACAAGGCAGAGAGTTAGGTCCTTTAAAGAAGCGATGGGTGGCATCAAGCTCTGATCACCAGTGTCCCCGGAAGAGATGGACACTATGCTAGCTGTGTGACCTGGGGCAAGTTACTTAACCTATCTTGTTTAGTTTATTCATCTGCAAAGTTGAGGAAATAATAGTACCTATCATTGTAGGTTTGTAGTAATATATGAGTTACTATGTGTAAAGTGCTCAGCGCCATGCTTGGCAGAGAGTGAATGCTGTGTAAACATTTGCTGCTGTTTATCGGTACTGCCTGTGAATGGGCCAGGCTGCTCTCCTGGCCAGCACAGGGTGGATGGTAGAAGGGTTTGTCTCCCAGACTTACAGCTCAGCACTTCCTGTGATTGTCCCCACTGCAGCCAGTGCTCTGCTCCTGTGGAGGTTCTGAGCAGCCCGGCGGAGAAAGCAGCAGACTTGGGATGCCACCAGACTGGTCCCATTTGTGGCTCATGCAAGCTCGGGCCGGTTACTTCCCTCTCTGAAAGATTCCTCACCTGTAAAATGGGGTAAAGATGTGAACCAATATGTAGACTGCGTCAGTGCTCTCTATATGGTGACCTTATATTCTAGAATGTTCGTACCATTGATTAGAGCAAGAGCTTTTTGCCTGTTTATAATGTTGATGGTATCACATCCTGTAATCATGTGTTCTTTGCCGTGCTTTGATTTTGCTCTCCTCCCTCTTAGCAGGAGGATGACTTTTAACCCCATTTCACAGGTGAGGAAATTGAGGCCCAGATTGGACACCACCATCTGAGCTTGGAACACAGCCCTCATCTCTTCTGGTCACTGAAGGTCCCTGTCCTTCTGGGTTGGGGTTGGGGAGTGAGACTCTGCAGTGATGCTCCCATCCATTCTGCCAGGGCCTGTCTGTCTTCCTCAGTGGGTGGGACTGTGGCGAAGGCTGGACCGGACATCAGGGCACAGTGGATGTGGTGCCCAAGACCTGGACACTGGCCTTGGCTGCTCCAACCCAGACATTTGAGGTTCCGAGTCCAGGCCACTGAGCCTGCTGGCTTTTGAGGATCTTTGGAACCTCCAGGCCCTGTGGGGCCAGCCACCCACATGGCCAGAGAGGAGGGGCCAGGCTGCCTTTTGCTGGCCCGTTCCAAGGCGGGGGTTGTGTAGGATTCTCTGTGCTCCAGAGGATTCCTGCCTTTCGACAGACACCTCATTATCCCTGTCCCAGCCCGCAGTGTCCCAGTGCCTCTGTAATCATATAGGCCCACGCCCATCAGCCAGCCCAGGGCCAGGAAATCACTCCCCTCCCATCCTCCGCCTTCCGCCGGTGGCTGGCCTAATGCGGCGCCTGCAGCCACTCGCTGTGGACCTCCTGCCTGCCTAACCGTCTCTCTCCTGTGTTCTCCTCTCCTGCTGCTGCCTGCTCTCGGGGCACTCGGAAGTGTGGCTGTCCAGCTGGGCTGAGTCTCCCAAGAAGGACGTGACAGGTACTGCATGCATGTGAACATGTGTGTTCCAGGCATGTGTTTGTGGGAGCTGGTGCCCACAGCCGCTTTCTGCATGTTTCCCTGTGATGCGTAGTGGCCCTTTATTGGCAAATCGGGCATCTTCCACTCATTGTGCCTGCTGCCTCCCTGGTCGATCCTTCTTGGTTTTCAGATCCAGCCGTGGAGCCCTTTGAGGAGCGATAACCCTGTAGCACAATGTGTAAGCACATGCTTGGACCCAGGGCGTGTGGGTGTGAGTCCCAGCTCTGCCGCATGCGGGCCGTGCCGCCTTGGGCGGGTTGTGTAACCTCCCTAGGGGATGTCATGCTGCCTCGTGAGGAGCCTAGCACACGAATGCGCTCGGGTGATCGTGGGGCTCCCATCCTATCAGCTTCAGCTCATCTCAAGTGGCCTTGGCTCACTGAAAGAGGTGATGCGCCAGCACGAGATGACGCCCGTCATTTCAGGCATTTAAACTGAAGCGGAGTGCTGAGGTCCCTGAAGCCCAAGCCTCGTTTCCAGTGATCTCACTGGGGAGCTGGAGATTTGGGATTTCAGCGGGACAGTCCTGTGACTGTGACAGAGGGTGGGTCACAGTCCCCATGCCCCAGTGGTCCGGAGCCTTTCAAGGCTTTGCCCTGCCTGGCCGAGCTGGTCCTTGGAGACTTGAGCCTTGGTCTGTGTCCAGGAAGAGTGGGACCAGGCGTCAGGGACTAGCATTTAGCCTGTAGTCTTACTGGACAATGGCAGAAAATCCAGTACAGCAGGGTCCTCAGGCAGAAGGGTCAGGGGTTGGCAGGGGCAGGGGGCTGGGCCAACCCTGGGGGTGAGAGCCCAAGGCTCAGCCCTCCCTCCACAGCTGTGAGCAGGGAGTGGGAGGGGGACATCCTGGGAGGGGTCCGGAGGAGAGGGGAAGGCAGAGGGCGGGAGTGCAGGGCCGCCTCCCTTGCAGGCGTCCTCCCGGTGTTCCCTGTGCCGAGGGCCTGGGCCTGAGCTAATGGTGTTCCCTGTGCCGAGGGCCTGGGCCTGAGCTAATCGCTGGGCTCCTGTCCCTTTTTCCCCTCTCCACAAGCCAGTGAGCCAGAGCCCACTTGGCCCACAGCAACACATTCTATTCACCAAACGTATAGCTGAGGGGCCAGCAGGCCCAGCGCAGCCTGGGAGGAGCCAGTTGTGAGGGGCCGGAGGGACCCTGGGCACCAGGGTTAGGGGTCTTGGGGAGCCTGGGCAGAGGCTGCCCTGGGGCCTGGCTTCTCAGCGTGAGCCCTGCCGTTTGACACAAGAGGCCCAGGGGAGGCAGTGTGGGCCGAGGGGAAACCCAGCCAGACCGGGAGTCCAGGGCCAGAGTCTTGGCCGGTTGCCAGGTCTCTCTGGGCCTTGGTTTCTCCATCTGGAATGCTGGAGAGTTCTAGGAGACAGGAAACTCAGAGGTGAGGGGCTGAGGCAGGATATCCTTGAGATGAGGGTCCTTGGCAGCTTAGCGTAGCAAGCGCCCACTGCCTGCCTGGAGAGGGGTCTGGGGGAGGCAAGTCGCAGGAAGCCCTGGGTCTCTCTGCCCCACCTTCTCCTGGTGCCCGCGGCCCTTGCCCTGAGCTGCCTGCTGGTTCCAGAGCTGCAGAGGAAGCGAAACCTCCAGCTCCTCCCCAGATCCCCCATTCCCTGTTTGCCTTATAAACAACTGCCTGCAACTTACGTAGGGTGTTAGCCCCCGTCACTTCGTCCCATGCTCAGAACAACCCGGGGAGGTAGATACTGTTATTGTTCCTGTTTACAGATGAGGAAGCTAAAGCTGGGAAAAAGGTGAACTATCCTCCCCGGGGTCACACAGCTAGGAAGGGCAAAGCAGGACTGGACCTTAGACACTTCGACTCTAATTCTAAGCTTTTGCATCATGAATCTCAGGTAATCATCCTGTCCGTTGTTGTGTCTTAGGGCATGGGATGTCAGGTCTTATCAGGGAGACTGTCTCAAGTACATGGTCTGGTTGGGGAGCAGTATCCAGCAGGAAGACCAGCAGGGCACAGGAGCGAGCACTGTGGCTGCAGGGATCAGAGGCCTCCTGGACGGCAGAGATGCTTGGGGAGAGTTGGGATTGGGAGAGAGAAGAAGGGAAGGCTTTCCAGGCAAGGGCCAACAGCTAAAGCAAAGGCTTGGAAAGTAAGAACCTGTACAGAACAGTGTCATTGGCATATAGTAGGTGCTCATTACACATGTGTTGAATCACGATTGTTGCATGGAATGGTGGGGGTGGGGTGTCAGGGAACGTGGGGAGCTCAGATTGGCAAGAAAGACTGGGTTTGAATTTGGCCTTTATTCCACAGGCAACAGGGAGCCATAGAAGGTGTTAGAGCAGGGGAATGACTTGGCAAAAGGCTAGTTTAGAAGTTTAAGTTGGCAGCCAGGATCAGGCAGGAGCCAGGGTTCCATCCAGGTGGTAGTTGGAGGCATGCAGGTGTGAGGCAAGGGTGGGGCAGGGGTCCTGAAGACCCTCAGGGCTCCAGCAGGTCCAGCCAGGGGCTCTAATAAAGCACAAGAGTCTGTCCCTGGACGAAACTCATGCAAAGTCCCCTTCCAACGTAGGAGAGGCTCTAGTCTCTAGAAGGGGGACACCCCTTCTTCCTGCTGCTGCCAAGTCCTTCTCATCTAAAGACATGAGGTCCCGTCCACTGCCCCCTCCCCCTCAGGCAGACTCCTCCCACCCCCGGTTCTCCAGGCCTAGGCTGGGAGGGGATCCAGAGCAGCCTCTGTGGGATGACATCACCGCCCACTGCCCGCCTGGCCTGCGAGCGGTTTCTCATCTGGATACCTGCTCCCAGCTCCCGCCGCCCGCCCGGGCAGGCAACACCCTGAGAGGCTGCTGGCAGAGGACCGAGCTGGGAGCCTGTGTGTGCTGGGGGAGGGGAGGGCAGCCAGAAGGACAGAGTGTGCGTCTGTGTGTCCATCCCACAACCTTCGCAGTAGCCTCCACGAAGCACCGCGACCTGTCCGTGTTCTCTGATGCCTGGAGAGCGTTTTCTTAACGTTTCTACCTGTCACCCGGAGTGTCAGCCTTCGGAAGGCTCAGGCCAATTTTCCACGAAGGCTGTGGGGGCAAGGGTGTGGGTGTGTGGATTTTCCTCCACTTTGAAATCTTGCCTCAGATTTTCTTGGCTTGGATGGAAATGAGCTGATGTCTCCCCACTCCCCGGCACCTCCTCCTTTCCTCTCTAGCATTTTCTAGCACAAACCCAGGGCTCCCTGCCGCTCCTCACCTCTGTTTCCCCCCTCCCCTTCCTCCCTTCGAGTTCAGTGGCTGACTTTCCCTGTGTTTCTATTTCGGAGGTGAGGCCCTGCCTGGTCTGTGCATATTGACTCAACAAACCAGCAAATCGCTCTGTCTGTTTGTTTTACTCATTCATTTCGCAAACGTTTATTGCGTGGCTGCCACCAAGCAGGAGCTGTGGTCTGGTCAGGAGAGCTGGCGAGAGTGAACAAGAGGCCCATACTCCAGTCTTTATTAAGCTCCAACCGAGTGCCACGTATCTGGGGATATGATGAGGCAGGGCCCTTCCCTGGGGACCAGGCACCGGTGACTGCCCGAAGGCTGTGGACAGAGTGGAAGTTGAGAGCATAAGCGATGGCATCAGGTGGCCTTGGTTCAATCCCACTTGTGCGACGTTAGGAAAATTGCTTGCCCTCGTGCAGCTCAGTTTGCCCATGTGTAAGATGGAGCTGCCGCAGGACCTGCACACGGGGTTGTGAGGATCACGTGAGACAGCGCTGGGGGCCATGGCGCTGACACCGAGTTAGCACTGACAAAGGCTTGTGGGTGCCATCACTGTGATCTGGGCACTCTCAGGACCCGGAAGCTCTGCCCTGCTGTGGAACTCCTCTCTTCTGTTTGTATCTTGAGTCTTCCTTGCCAGCTTTTCTCGCCCAGGGCCCCCCAGCCTGGGAAGGGAGCCCCCTGTATCACAGGACGGAGGCTGGCCCTTTTCCTGCCGGGTGCATTTAAGAACTGCTGTTGGCCATGGAGACTCCAAGCCCAGGGCCCTGGGACAGGCCCGGCACTGCTGTGCTGTGCCCCAGGGGCACAGTGGGAGGTAGTCTGTCAGCGCAGTGCCCAGTGCTGCCCTGCCCAGCTGGCAGGGGCAGGCACAGAAGCTGGCTGCATCTGAGTGCAGAGGCGGCCCGGGCCCTGCTGCCCAGCTGTTGTTTGCATTTCTGCCTGAAATACAATCCTGGCTTTGGAGGGGCTGCCTGGGATTATGCATGTGCGAATCCATGGGGCACGCCTCAGCTGGGACAGAGTCCCCCTGAGTCTCCAGAGGGCTCAGCTGGGCCTGTAGGGTCCACACCCCCTGGGAGAAAACTGCTGGGGACGGTGGGTTTCTTTCCCCCCAAAGGAGGACCTCTGTGGGGTTTCCCAGAGTTCTGTGGCTGTCACCACCTGCCCTAGGGTGGATGGAGCCTCCCCACAGAAGCCCAAGGACCTAAGCAGTGCTTCTCACTCCTGTGTGCACACCAGCACCAGCGGGGCACAAAGGGGGTGTCTAAAACTACTCATGCCTGGGCCCCAGAACAATTATGCCTGGCTTTCCGCAGCCCAGGCGTCGACATTTAAAGCTCCCCAGGTGACTCTGTGCTACCAAGCTGAGGATCATTGTGCTAGAAGAATGAGATGAATGGAAACGAATCAGTGGCAGTTGTTCTGTAACCGAAAGACAGAGGGGCTTGAACCTAAAAAAAGTGCTGAGTGAATATGGTTCTCTCCACACCAGCTGTGGGAGCTGAGGTGTGTCTCACACCCTCTCTGGGTCTCCGATTAGCCATTTGTGAAAAGGGCAGATAAGGGGTGTCGCTTGGATGAATGGGGCAGTAAATGTGCCTGGCACATAACATTTGCCAGGTCAGACTTGGGTGTGTGGGAAATGTGGCTGCAGGCGGAGGCACCAGCGGGGCTGTGTGGAGCCCGGAGACCCCTCTCTGCCATTTCTGTAGCCAGGCTAGCGGTACGAAGCCCCCAGCCTTCAAGGAGATTGGCAGACACCTAGTTCAGAGACTGTACTGGGAATTCCCTTTGGGCTGAAGGTGGTCTGGGCAGGCTTCCTGTAGGAGGTGACTGACTAGTCGGTCCCTGGCTTGTGGATCCTTGTAGCTCCTAGCAAGGCATGTATGTCTTGGGTGTCTTATTCCCACCCACGCCCTAATGATGGTGGTGGTAACAGTTGAAGCCCTCAGAGGTTCAAGCAGCATGTCCAATGCCACACAGCTAGTGAGCTGAGGCAGGCACTCAGCCTGTCCACTTTCCAGCCTGGTGCTTGCTTAATGAATGTTGCACCCGTCCAGTGGCTGAGGAGGACAGAGAAGTCGCTTGCTCTGGGAGCCTGGGGCCCAGCTTTTGACCCCTCCAGCCCATGAAACCGCCGGGAGAGGGCGGCTGGAGGCTGCAGGAGCCTGCCCACAAGCCCCCACACTGCATTTAATGGCAGAGGGAGACTGAGGCCCTCTCCGTGTGGCAAGAGGGCAGCGGCCAGGCTGGAAACGGGGCTCAGGGGGCCAGCCCTGGGCTCCTGAGTCGGTGAGCCCGAGGGCATGGACTGCCGAACTTGAGGAAAAGCTGGCAGGGGGCGGGCTGGGCTAGATGGGGCTGGGACTTGCTTCTTGGGTTTCAAGTAAACAGTCTGGGCCTCCTCCCTCCCCTGCTTCCACCCCCTCCCCTGCCTCCACCCCCGGCTGCTCATTCGACGGGTCTCATGTGTTTCTATTTAAGGGTTGCGAGTGAGCCCCGGTGATTGGCGGCCTCCAACCCTCTTGACTCCTCGCCTGGGCCGTGGAGAAGTTCTCTCCCGCGCTCCTCTCCCGCTCCCGCCCTTGCCCGCTCCCGCCCGAGGGAGCGGGGCTGCCTTTTCTCTCTTGCTTTGCAGGGCTGGGGGTCGAGGCAGGAGCCTCCTCCTTGCCTGTCCGGCTTCTCCCATCTGCGCTCTGACCTCAGCCCTCATGGGCCGCCCTCCGCCCTCCCCTCGCGCCCCTGCTGGCCGGAGAGTCCGGAGAGACCATGTCGGCCCCAGGCCTCTCCGCAGACGCCCTCATGCCGGGCTGTGACTAACCCATCCACAGAAGCTTCTGCTAAGTTCCCTCAGCCTCCGCCTCCTCCTCTGCCTCTCTCCTCCCCTCCTCCACTGTCCCCTCCCCAGCCCCCTGGCTCCCATGTCCCCCGGCCCCCGCAGTGCAGCGGGCCGGTGTGGGTCCTTGCTATATGGCCTGTCCTTGGGGCCCAGCGAGCTGCGAGCCCTGGCTGCGGGCTGCCCCTCGGAGCGGCGCTGGCGACGGAGCAGCCTCCCCCGAGGAGGCCGATGGACAGGGGGCGCCCCGGCCGCGGGGCCATGGCTGGCCGCTGGCTCACCGCGTGCTTTCTGCCCTCGCCAGGTGCCGACACCAACGCCGAGCCCATGATCCTGGAACAGTACGTGGTGGTGTCCAACTATAAGAAGCAGGAGAACTCGGAGCTGAGCCTCCAGGCCGGAGAGGTGGTGGATGTCATCGAGAAGAACGAAAGTGGTGAGTGCCCGGCCGGCGGCTGTCCACTTGGCTCCGGCCTGGCGGCTGGGCCGGGCTGGTTTTTGTTCCTTCCTCCTCCCCCACCTCTGCAGCTATACGTTATTTCCATCTGGCAGGGAGAGGGCTGAGGAGGCTGAAGTTTCCCCCTGTTGGTTTGGGCTGCAGGCCAGCAGTTTGCCTGGTGGTGGAAGAATGTCTCCCCTGCCTGGGGTAATGAACTGGCTTGTGTTAATGCAAGGCCAGGGCAGCAGCCACAGGTATACTTGTCCAGCCACTGCTCGGGGTCCCCACGCCCTCTGAGGCCTGTGGGGAAAGTAGCTTTCAGCTTGGGGTGCCCAGCAGCACCTTCCCCTGTCAGGGCCGTATTCCAAGCCTGGGTCCAGGCAAGGGCAGGAGAATGCAGCCAGCTGGTAGGGAAGGCGGCCAGAATGTCACCGTGGGGTCCAGGGTCCCCAGGCCCCTGGCGAATTGTTCGAGGAAGAGCCAGGCCTGGGGGAGTGGGTGAGTGTCTGGCCGGTGAGCTGACTGCCCCCTGCTGAACTGGAGGCCCAGGACCCGGGAAGAGGGCCCAGATGGGGGATGAAGCCAGGTCCCCAGCCAGGCAGGGTCCTGCAGCAGACATAGGGGCCATGCTGACAGCTGCCCAGGGGGTGCTGGTTCCAAGGTTCTTGCAAAGTGGGCCAAAGTGCTTTGGTGTCCTTGCCAGCAGGAGTCACAGCAGGTGGAGAGAGGAGAGCCCCGCTCTGTCAGTCCCCAGGTACAGGCCTGTCCTGCCCCTACAGGGCCAGGGATGGGACTTGAGCCCAGGACATCCATCAGCAGTTGTCCACAGCCTGCTGGGGCTTGAATTGGCTCCTGGGATGTTTTGTTTTAGTTTCGATTTGCTGCGGGGAAGGCCCCTGTGTGCAGGCCTCCTTGGACTGTTTGGTGGACACTTCCAGAGGGGAGGAGCCTATTCTCCACTCCTCGTCCTACTCTGTCCCCTTCCAGTGTTTTGACATCTGAAAGGAAGGCAAACCAAACGACCATGGTGCCTATTCTGTAGATAGCATAACTGAGGCTCAGAGAGATTGAGGGAAGCAAGTCTCCCAAGGTTATTCAGAACTGGGGTGTTCCTGATTCCTCTGCCTCTGGGGAGGGCAAGGAGCTGCAGGGATGCTGAGGAAATCACAATAGGCCTCCTGGGGGAGGTGGGCTCAGGAGAACAGGGCTGTGATGCCAGTGTAGACCTGACTAATGGCCCTCCTGGGTCTGGGGTCTTCATGTTCTCCTCTCAGCTCAGGCTCTGCCCTTGTTCTGGAGTCGTCACCACTGTGGTCAGCAGTGACAGTCCCACCTGGCAGAGCCATGTCCCAGGTGCCCACACTGATCTTCCTGCACAATGTTGCCCCCAGCATTTGTCATGCTAACAGCCCCGCCTCCCTGCTCCCAAAGGAAGCTGGCAGTGCCGAGGGGGTCTGGCTCTGGAAACCCTAAGCACCTTGAGACCCAAAGGAAGGGATCTCTGATGGTGAAATGGGAGACCTCAGGTAAAGGAGATGTTTGTTTTGGAGCTTGTACCAGGAAAGTGTAAGTTCAGGTCTTCTCAGAAGTTCTGGCTTAGGGACCCTCCTGCCACCTTACCTGCCCTGTCTCAGCTCCCCTCCCTATCCCATATCCAGGACCCTGGGAACACTTGGAGTCCTGCCCAGGAGTAGGGGAATGAGAGCCTTGAAAACATGGGGGTCTGTGTTAGGCTTGGAAAAGGTGCAGAGACACTGCTGTCCTGAGGAGCTCCCGATGGCTGTGTGAGGTGGCCCAGGTACTCTGGCTCCCTATTGCCACCTGTGGCCAGAGCTGCTCAGTCTGGCACATGGATTCTATGAGGGAGCTCTATTCTTAGAAGTAGGATTCTACCTTCCAGTTGCTGGCTTGGTGACTTTAGGTCCCTTAACTTCTCTGGGCTTCAGTTATCCCTTCTGTAAGATGGAGGTGTCCTTGTGGCTGCTTGGAAATGGGGGCTGGAGCAACTGACCTCCCCGAACGTGGCTTTCCCATTTATCTGGGAGTAGAGTATCTTTATGACAGAGGGACCTGGAATGCTGTGCCTGCTCATGCAAACCCACCCTATTTGTTGCTATCAGAAACCAGGAGGCCTGGAGTATACAACTAGCTTAACCAGAGAAACTAGTGGGTGGAGGGGAGAAGGGAAGAGGGCCAAACTGCAGATCCTTGGGAGGGTGGTTCCTGATCAGGGAAGCTGGAGGCTGATGGTGGGGGAGTGGGGGAGAGGAGGCGTGTTGTGCATCCTGTGAGCTGGCTTTGGAAGGAGTGGCCAGTGAAGCTTCTGAACTCTGGAACAAAGACCCAATTGTGATGCCTTTGACCCTGGGACATGGTGGGCGTATTGAGGCATTTCCATTTGCATTGTCGGGCCACAGCCCCAGTCAGCACCATCCCTGCCTCCTGGCCTTGCCTTACCCACTGGGTGCCAAGACTCTCCCTGTGTCCCCTCTCACTTGGCTGGCTGTCCCTCAAGTAGAATGTCCACAGAGGGATCCAGCCACCTCTGGCTCTGCCTGCTCATCAGAACCACTGTGCGTTCTCATGGGTCTAAAGAGAGATGTGTCTGGAAGGTGATTCTGAGTCCATAAACGGTAAATACCAGGTGCCCATCCACGTACTTCTCACGCATCATTCTTCTGGGATTGTGGAACAACCCCATGCAGTAGAAGGCACTAGCCATTTTGCGGCTGAAGTAACAGGCTAAAAGGTTAAGTAATATCCTTAGAGTCCAAGAGCTGAGATCTCTCCTCAACAGAGGCCAGGTGGAAGCCCAAGTTGGCAGTGCTGTGGGTTGATCGAGATGACCACAGAGCTCCCTGGAACATGCTTGTGGAAGGATGCTTCTGTATCCCTCCTGTGGTGCTCATAGGTAGTGGGAATTCATGTTAATTTATCCACTGACCTTGGAGGCAGGCAACAGCTGACAGTATCTGAGGAGTGTACCCAGCACTGAGGATAAGCCTATCCTAGGGAACAGAAGTTAAAGAAACCCAAAGCAGGACCAAGTGACTTTAGGGAAAGCATTTTCGATCAAGCAGTGGGCTCAGGGCCCAGCCAGAAAAGGACTCTTTTTCTCCACTGATCAGCGGGGACACATAGAGCAGAAAGATTCAATAGCTTTGGTAGCTTTGCACCCAGCAGGCCATACCAGGACATGCACAGCCATTGTTGTTGTCTTTGGAAACCCCTCCACCCTTGACATCAGCAGCAGTGCCTGAGAGCCTCCTTTGTAGGACGTTTCTTGTGCCCTAAAGACGACATTGGCTTTATTCTCCAACAGGCATAATTGGGTCTAATTTCTGGCAGAGTGGTGATGTCGGGGTCCTGACCACTCTGATCACAGTGTTGAGCAAAGCTGCCTCCAACTTTCCAAGATTGTTTCCTTCTTCTCAGGGACTACAGGCCAGGGGAGGAAGTGGGGAGATGAGTCAACAGAATTTTTCCTGACTCAACTTTCCTTCTCTGAGTCCTTGCTTATTTCCTGGCATCAGCGTGATACACTGGGAGTTCTTAAACTTCTTTGGAAGCAGGGAATTTTGTGCTCCCCTGGTCCATCTTTTTTTTTTTTTTTTACAAACAAGAAAACTGAGCCTTGGAGAGTTTGAGAATCTGAGAATATTCTCTCCCCTTCAGAGTCAATGCTTTAGCCCCAGTTGAGTTGTAAACAGAGAGCAGAAATTTCACTCAGACTTTCTCAAGAGATTACTGGAAGGATATAGGAAAATCTTACTGAACCCAAGGGTGAGAAGTAAATCCCAGCTTTGCAGGCTGGGACTGGGAGCCACAGAAAGTGAGCACAAGCCAAAGCAGCCACTCTGGCTCTCTTGCATACTACAAGGATCTAAAGCATAGCTGTGCTCTTCTCCTAACTGCAGACCAGCCTTCCTTTTCTTCCCGTTCACCCACGGCAGCAGCTTGTTTGCATGGTGTTGGTTTGTCAGGGCCAGACTCTGCATGAGTTTTCAGTTGAGATAGCTACCAACAATTGACCATGGCCTCTGAGCACCATATTTGAAATTTGGATCTCATTGGTTCCTGGCTAGCCAATGGATTGGCAGACCATAGATCAGGTGTCCAGCCCTGGTCCAATCAGCTGTGTCCAAGAGAAGCATTGCAGAATATAAACATGGCTACCTAACAAACCCCTTCAGCAATAGCTGTTGGTGGGCAGGCTTTAAAGAAGGGAGATATTGAAGGGTGGGGAAAGATACCAGAAAACATGGTGGCTGCAACTATTTTACTTGTTCAGCAGCTGTGTGTGTGGTGGAGAGGGCAAAGAATCTGGAATTCCAATACTGGGTTTAAGATTTAAGGCTACACTGATACAAGTAGAAATCGGCTTGTTTTTTCATGGGTAAAAGGAGGCACTGATATGTACCCATGGGCTTTTCGTAAGGGAGAAATACACAGTACGTAGTATTCATTTATTCACTCATTTATTTCACAGTTCTTGAAAACTGCCTCTGTCCCAGGCTCTGTGCTAATTGGAAATGTGCCCAGGAGGTTCCTGCCTTTATGGAGCTTAGAGTCTAATTGATGTGAGCCCTCTGGGCACTTAACGGATAGACTGTATTGTGAGGCTGGGATAGCTTTCCAGACTTTCCTTTATCTTAATGAATTTCATTTATATCTTCTGTGTCTTTTGCTTAGATTCTGTGCTTGCGAAGGAACCACCTGATTACTAATTCAGACTGCCAAGTTACCCTGCTCCTAGAAAAGAGGTGTTCCAATGAAGATAGGATAGGCTGTTTCTAGAAAGGCAGGATTATTGCAATCTGCATTGCAGATAAGTGAGTTAACACTCTTATCTCTGCAGCAACCTTTTAAGAGTTTGGTTCCAATGAACCAGTCTTCATTTGGATGTGGTAATCCCCACAGATTGGGGACTGTGGCCTCGTGACTGGCCCATGAGGTCCTGTTCCAGCCATCAGAAAGCCTTGCTTCCTGACAGCCCTTCTCTTCCTAAGTGCAGCCATGTGTGTTCCTGTTCTATCAGTCTCATCAGCAGAGTCCATTCTGGTCCAAGACCATCCCTAGTGTGCAGCTGCTCTCCACAGAGTTGGCTGGAGGGGAAAGGGCTGGGGAGCACCAATCTGGAGCAGAGGTGGGTGTTCTAGTCTAGCCTTGGGTCTTCCAGCCCAGCTTTATTCACTCCAGGTTAGAGATTGTTTTAAGAATGAGATTGCAGGATAGCATAGCAATTGGGAACATGGACTTCAAGTTAAATAAGCCTGACAGGGTCTCGCTCTTGCCCCAGCCTGAGTGCAGTGGCATCATCATAGCTCAATAGCTCACAGCAACCTCAAACTCCTGGGTTCAAGCAATCCTCTTGCCTCAGCCTCCTGAGTAGCTGGGACTACAGGCACACATCACCACGCCTGGCTAATTTTTTCTATTTTTAGTAGAAATGGAGTCTCACTCTTGCTCAAGGTGGTCTCGAACTCTTGACCTCAACTGATCCTCCTCCCTCAGCCTCCCAGAGTAGTAGGATTACAAGTGTGAGCCACTGTACCTGGCCTGTTTGTTTCTTTTTGAGACAGAGTCTCTCTTTGTTGCCTGAGCCTGGAGTACAATAGCATGATCATAGCTCACTGCAGCTTTGAACTCTTGGACTCAAGCAATCCTCCTGCCTTAGCCTCCTGAATAGCTGGGACTACAGATGAGCACCACCATGCCAGGCTAATTTTATTTTTTGTAGAGACAAGTTCTTGCTATGTTGTCCAGGCTGGTCTGGAACTCCTGGCCTCAAGTGATCCTCCTCCCTTGGCCTCCCAAAGTGCTGGGACTGTAGGCATGAGCCACTGTGCCTGGCCCATATAAGCCTGCTTTTAATCTTGACTTGGTTACTTCCTGTGGTTATCCTGGGGAAGTTTCTTGAGTCCTCTAAACATCAGTTTCCTTACCTATAAAATGGGGGTAATTGTACCCATAGCTGTAGGGTTGCTGATGCAAAAGGAACTCAGTGCTTAGTACAAGGCCTGGAACACAGTAAGTGTTCAATATATGGTAGCCACTAGTAAGACCACTGGACTGAGATGGGACAGCTCTGCTACAGATTGACCTGGGTTCCACAGGGGGCCAGTTTCCCTTTTGTGGCATCTATTTTCCCACCTGGCTACAGAATGGATTGTCTGAGCACTCTCTCAGCCCTGAGGGTCAGTGAGGTGGATGTGGCAGCAGGGAGTTTACTGTAAGGCAGTGAGGCCAGGACAACCCGTTCTGGGGCCAGAGTCACTTCCCTAGAGGGATTGCTTGGGTAGCTGTTCTGGACAGAGCCTGTGACAGGAAAAAGGGTTAGAGACAGAAGCCAGGTCCTATTGGTGACCCAAGAGCAGGAGCCTCATGGGATCGGGGGCTTTAATGCAAGGCTGGGGGAGGAGTGGCCAACCCGTGGCATCCTGGTGCCAATCCCTCGGTGTCTCTGTTGCGTGGTGCAGAGCTGAGGTGCTGGGGTGAGGACTGGCACAGTCGGGAAGGCTTCCTGTGGGAATAGGAGGCACTGAGCTGGGCTTGGGGAATGCAGGGTTAGACAGGCAGAGAGGGGCCGAGACCACAAAGCAGAAGAAAAGAGGGAGCTGGGCAGCAGGGGCGAGAGGCATGGGCCGTGGAAGCTGCTGAGCAGAGAGCCCCCTGAGAAGGGTGGGCCTCGAAGCAAGCCTCCCTGCTGCAGGGAAGAGGATGGCAGGGGAAGGCGTGGTGGGGGCCGGAGGCTCTGCAAATAGCACTTTCCTCCAGCTAGGTCTGCAGGTGCTGTTGTCAGGGAGGCATCCAAGGCTTGTCAGCACTGAGCGCTGCCAGCCACCTGCGAGGAGCCAGCTGCCAGGAGGCTGGGTGGGGCAGCAGGCACGGGGGTGCTCCCTCTGCCACACTTCCGCTCTGCTCGGGCTGGGCAGGCTGAGCAGCCAGTCACTGTGACCTGACATTGGCTCTGCAGCCCTGTTGTGTCCCAGACTCCTCTGGAGCCATTTTCCTTAAAATAGTCATTCCTGAGCAAAAGATGCGGTTCGGTAGTAGCCTCAGGTGTGGCTTGTGTGGCCTTGGAAGTGCAGCTGAAGTGCCAGAGTGACATCACCCACTGATCCCAGCCTCAGCGCAACACCTGGCTGCCTTCCCTTTTGGGGGACAGTTTTCCCCTGGCTCTGTTCACAAGCATCTCCAAAATGCTGTTTTTCCAGGTTTGAGCACCGAGGACCCCGTTAACCACACTGCCCAGGCCCCCCACAAAGCCAGTCTTCAGCTGGTCGGCCGGTCATCACTAAAGCCATATTAGCTGACTAAGTGACAGGCCGAAGATCCAGAGGTGACAGTGGCCGACAAAGTCCTGCCCTCATGGGGCTCAGATATAGCAGAGAAACATGTTAATCAGTAGACCCAGAAAATAATTCTAGATGTCAGAAAGTGCAAGGCAGGAAATAAGCAGGCACTGTGGTAGCCAGTGAGCGGGGAGCAGGGATGGAGTGTGGTCAGGGCGGGCCTCTCTGCAGAGGTGCTGCTGAAGCCGAGGACAGACAGGTGGGCGCTTGGAGGACGCAGCAGAAGGCCGGCTGGTCTGGGAGGGCAGTGGTGAGCAAGGCAGAGAGGGAGGTGGGAGCCAGGTGGTGCTGGGCCATTGCGGTCACTAGATGCCAAATTGGAGCCTCCCAGTGTAGCCGACAGAGGGGACCCAACTCCCCTGACCCAGACACACCTTTGCACAGGTGCCAGTGAGCAGGCAGCTCCAGAGGCCTCTGCCCACCCCAACACACACATGCACTGCCTCCGTCCCCAGTAGAAGTGACAGGTTGCAACCCCCACCCTCCCTCTCCCCGCTGAAGTGCAGGGAAAAGATCTCCCCATACAACATTTCCTCCGCTCTATATAAGAGATTCCGGCAAAGTGTAAAGCAAACACTTTTTGGGATCTATAATTTGTCAGGACCTCAGGGAATGTGGCTTGAGAACTCACCCCTGCCTCGTTCTTTCCCCAGCTCACCCTGTGGCCGCGTGGTATTGCACACTTCAGCAGTTGGGTTTTCGGTAATCGCTCTGCTGTGGGGGGTGGTGACCACCCTCGTCCCTAGCAGCATCTTTTCAGATTCCATAACTTCATCCTCTGGGTTCTCATTGCTGACCTAGAATCCTGGCCTCATTGCAGGGGGACAGCCAGGGTGACCCAGTTAACCCAGATGGCCTGCAGAGTCTGGGGCGTGCCAGTGTTCAGGGGCTCCCTGTCCCGGGAACTGAGCTGTCGGATCCCAGGAAATGGTGGGAAGATTCTGGAGCATATAACCCGCACGTTCACGTCTCCCTGTGCTCAAATGACATTATTGGTTTTGATTCATTTAATTGTCTCAGCCCAAGCTCTTCCTTTCCCTTCCTAGTTGGGCACCTCTGAGGCTCATGCTAAAGTTTGTTTGCCTCCCCTAAGTTCTTATTGGATTGGATTGTGGGGAAATGGCCCAGGAGCACCATGGGAGTGAGAAAGAGCCAAAGGCAGAGTGAGTCTGCCAAGGCCTGGCCGTAAGTGGCCGAACCACGAGCAGGTCCTGGAGCCTGGCATGCAATAGCAGATGCCTTGCTCCTTATCATCTGGCCATCAGAGTTGCCACAGACTGCTCTGGGATTGCTGTGTCCTGAAACCTTGTGTTTCGAGGAAAGCTTTAAGCACAGTGGCCAGAGCCTGTGTGTCCTCTGAGAGCCCTGCTGGAGAGTCATCAGGCCAGGCAAGGCCACCTGGGGACATGCCCACTTTTGCTAGCTAATCGGGGATTTTGAACTTTTTTCAAAGTGATCTCTTTTTGGATCACAGTATCTTATGTTGTACAAGATATAAAACCATGCAGCCTATAAAACATCTTGGCAAGAGGCAGGGTGGATATTGGCATTCAGTCTTTCCAAGGAGGAAATTGAAGCTCAGAGAGGTGAGGTGACTTGCCCCAAGGTTGCACAGCTGGGAGGTAGGACATGAGCTTCAAACGCTGCAGTTTGGCCAGTGTTTGGAGATCTGGATGCTTTCGTTACGGATTTCGCTGCTTTGGAAAGCCAAACTCCAGAATTGCTTTCCTGTGTGAGTTCACTAGACCTCAGAGCAGGAAAGCAGAGGTCAGTCCTGCTAAAGCCCTGCTGGGGTAGGAGAAAGGGGAAGCAGGTCAGAGAGAATCTAAAAGGGAGCGAAAGTGCATTGGCAAAGACCGAGTTTCTTGCAAGAGAGTTGTGTGAATGTTCCCACCTTTGGCTAACCAGGTCCGTGGGGAGGGGCTGAGTGTATGAGGGTGGTACTGATCGTCCAGCCCACACTGCTGTGCCCTTCTTTCAACTAAACAGACCCGGCCTGCCCCCTCCCCCAACCATATACCATCCCGAGAAAGACCTGCCTCCTTCCGCACCCTCTTCCCCCAGCCTTCATCACATCTCAGCTCTCAGTGAAATCCTGCATGCAGGGACTGCTTCTGTAGGATGCAGCTTGCTCATTCGGTCAACGAACATGAGCACCTACTGTGTGCCCTGCAGCATGCCCGGCACTGGGGTGCCCAGTGGAGGAGAAGCGGCTGTCCTTGTCTTCCCTCTGCCAAAGGTGACTGCATTCTAGGGCTCCCTCTTAGCTGCAGGGTAAAAGCCCAGGTGTGATGAGTCAGTTATTTTCACTGTGCACCTACGATGGGCGAGGCAGAAAGCAAGGCGTTGCTGCTGAGGACGGGAAGGCGGGACGCAGAAGGATGGCGCAGTCTGCTCTGGGTGCTGAGAGTTTGCACAGATACCGCCAGGTTTGCTGAGAGACGGGGATAGTGCCCGGGTTGGGTAGCAGGGAAGCCTTCTGCAGAAGGTGGGTCTTAAACTTGGGGCAGGCCTCAGTTGACTTTCGAGGCTCAAGGAGGAAGGTCCTCCAAGCAGAGTGAACCTGAGTGACATGTGCAGAGGTGTGGAGTGTGGAGTGGACAGGTGTGACCTAGCACAGTGCCTGGGGCTGCCTGAGATAAGATGGTTCACCCAGCGGGAAACAGGCTGGAGGGGTGTGTCAAGCGGCTTGAAGGGCCTCAGATGTAGGTGAGGCCCCTGTTCCTCTTTGCCGGGCTGAGGGAGATGTTTCTCCTAGTCAGAGGAACAATGGAGGCCTAGAAAAGTGAGGCCACGTGCCTGGTATCATAATGAGTCTATGGTAGGGCTGCCGCATGCCTGTGGGCCATTGGTGCAGAGGTGGCCGTTTCTGAGGCCCCAGGGAATGGTGCAGCAGGTGCCAGGAGAGGTGAGGGGGGCGAACAGGGCTCCAGCTGCTCTCCCTGCTGAGCCGCTGCCCCCCTGTCTTGGACCCTCCAGCCTCGAGCCAGGCGAAGGCACCTCCCCACCCCTGTGCTGTCAAAGAGACTCATTATTCTAATACTCCCCTGCAAGATCAGCATCAAACACCCCAGCTGGAGAATGAGTCAGGCTGGGAGGGGGGCAACGGTGCCCTCCAGGGCAGGTGGGGCTGTCCCACAGCTGGCTGTGAGCCCTGCTCAGACCCAGAGGCTCTGCGTCCTCAGCCCTTTTTGTTCCTGCCTTCCCCCAGGAAGGGGGTGAGGTTGCTGTTGAGCTTGGCCAGGCATTCAGTCCTGGTGTTTCTGGACACTCTCTGTCTTGCTCGTTTGTTTTCTGTACTTCGAATTGGAGCCTGCACAAGGCCCTGCCTGCTCTCCGCTCAGCGTGTTCACCATCTTCTGATTGTAGCAGACTCTGGAGCAGCTGCAATCGGGGAGGCATGCGGGTATGGCAAGGGTGCAGGGCTTGGAGTCGAGGGCTCAAGACCCAGGCCCTCCACCAGCACCGGCAGCGTCGGCTACTTGAGTCTCGCATGCCTGCCTGGCCAAATAACCTTTCTGTGCCGGTGCCCTGGTGGGGCTTTCTACCAGTTCCAGACACTCACTTCTTGCTCCTTGCTCCAGGTGTTGGGTCAAGGAATTGCCACTGTGCTCAGGATGTCCTGTTCACGGGCAGAGCAGTGGCATGCTATCATGGAATGCCAGGCTTTGCATAAGAGGATCCTGGTCAATCAGGCTCTAAACTCAGTCACCAAACAATTGGGTGACCTCAGACAAGCCACTGTACCTCTCCGAGCACCAGCTTTCCTCACCTGCCGATCAGAGGAGCAATTAGGAATGAAGACAGTGGCCCCGGTTGCCTTCCAGATACCAGACTACCCCTCCCCTGACCACTGTGCTGTTACCAAGCTGGGTAAGAAGGAAGCTCTTTATCTCTGCAGTTCTGAGCTCCTAAGATTCCTCCTTACCCCTGGGCCCTCAAAAACAAGCCAGTTCAGCTGGGAGGGAGCTGGCCGGGGAATGTGACCATGTTGGCGAGCCTTCAGCCAGCTCTCCCTAGCAGCCAAATGGGTCACTGGCTGCAAGCGTCCTTGGGTTTGTAATGATGATCACAGGGACTGTAGGCTCCTGGACACCTTTGGAATGGGCTTTGTGAGGCCAAATGCTGAGCAGATTAAATTTCCGGAGAAAGAACAGCTGAGAAATAATCCTGAGCTTTCCTGAACCACTTCTGTGCTATGGCAGCAAAAGGGTGTGCGTGTGCACATGTGCATGTGTGTTCTCACCTAATGTGGAGGGAGGTGGGCAAGGAGGGAATACAGGCTGACCCGCCTCTCTGCCTCTTGTAATTTGTAATGGCCAATGGGGGCAGCTGGTGTTTGTCATGATTTTTAGGACAGTGCTGGGAACAGAAAGAATATGATGAGTGTCATGGAATTTCATGATAGGAGTTTGGGGTGGCTTTCCCCCCCTTTTAAAAATAATGTTTTGAAGAGTTGCCCTGGAGAACTGCTGAAAGCAGAGAGGCCTATGGACGTTTTTGGTCATGTCAGATGAGGACAAGATTATCCAAGTGAGCAAGGGTGTCTCTCGCCATCAGCCGTGCTGTGGGGTTCCAGGGCCGCTCTGCCAGAAAGTGAGTAAAGGGCCCGTAATCACAAACAAGCCGGGATCAGTTACGACCAGAAGTATTACTTTAGGTCTTGGCTTCGGTGGGGAAGAATGCAGTTTTCCTTGGCCCCCTCCCCCGTCCTTCTCAGCTTAAACAAGGTCTGTGAAAGCAATAGCTCTGGGGCTAAAGAGAGGCTTGGTGAGGGGTCGCAGGGCCCAGCATCAGAGGGCTCCATTCATCCCACTGGGGTTGGGGCAGGGATTGCCTGGCCAAGTTGCTGCCCCTATCCCTCCTTGGTGTCAACTGGGGAATCCTGTTTTCCCAGTTTTTCTTGTCTACCTGGGACTGCCTCACCTCTGTCTTGCTCACCAGCCAGGCATCCTGGCATTCTCTGTGTGCTTGCCACATTTTCACTGCATGTGTACATGCAGGTCAGGTGGGGACAGAAAATAATGGCTCAGCACATTGGAGTGGACCTTAACCAGTTCATGAAATAACAGAATGCAGGACTCCCATCCCTCCTGACTCTGACCCAGCACGGGGGTCCTGCTCCTCATCCCCTCCCCCTGCCCCAACCAGCGCCTCTGAGACAGGCATCAGATCGACTCTTCTGTGCGTGGGCATGCGTAACACTGCCCGCGGAGTGCTGCCATCACGCGGGTGTGCTTCCCTTGGCATTGATAACAGCAGCAGGACCAGGGGTGGCCGGGACCTTGCTGCCAGCAGAGTGGAATTTTAACTAATTGTTCCTTGGAGGGACAGACCTTTACCTCATCATCTGGGCTTTGCACATGGAGAATGAGCATCCAGGGGCCCACCCCACCGGCCCCTTTATCAGTATTTAACCCCCTTCTGCTTCTGTGCACCAGGCCCGTGTCCCAGGCCTCACTGCACAGCCAGGCACAAACTCACCTCCTTAGAGTTAAAGGGCATCCACTTTCATTGGGGCCAGAGTATCTTGTCAGTGCCAACGTGGCAGCTGGGAGGAGGATTTGGACCTCAGGGGCCTGACCTGCCCTCCATGCCCCATCTCTCAGCCCCCTTGAGGTCATCCCACTGCCTCAGGACTCTGGGAGGAGAAACTCCATTCTGGAAGTGGTTTCAGCGTAAGGGCTGGATGGAGTCAGAGCCAGGTTTGGCAAGAACTCTGATCCAGAGACCAGGACAGAGAGCATGGGGGATGGAGACATCTGTGTTCCAGTCTAAGGGACAGACCAGAGCTGGGGAGCTGGAACTGACAACATGATATTGCGACATTGCTCACTTCTTGGGGAGCGAAATTGTAGCCTGACATGGCTGAGGGCTGGGACTCAGCTGGGGGTCTCTTGGACCTGCACTGACAGGGCATATTTAAAGGAGGGAAATGCTCATGGCTCCACCTCTCCCAACCCCCACCATTCCTGTTATCTGACTCCATCCAGGCACCAACCTCCAACTACTTCTAGAATAGTCTCTTCTCCAAGGGCCCAGAGGTGGTGGGGTGAACCCCTGGAGGCTGGGAGGTGGGAGTATGAGAAGCAGACCAGATGAGTGACTTCCCCCAGCTTTCTGCCCCATCTCCCTGCCCTCAGGTACAAGGACCTTTTACTGCACTGTGTGCTAGGAGATGGCAAAGGCTGGGCCTTACTCAGACTGCAGAAAACCAGAGCCAAGCAAACACGAAAGTGTGTCATCAGGAGCTAGAGATCAGACGTTTGCTCATCCATGCGTTCGTTCATTGATTCATTCACCAGCATTTACTCCCTGCTGTGTGCCAGGCACAGAGGTCAATAAGGAAGACTTGATCCCCATCTCCATGGAACAGACCATCTAAAGGGGAAGCAGTTACCCACTCTGACCCAGCTGAGGGGGCCAGGGTTGCTGGCGGGCTGTGGGGCAGGGTGGGGGACTCTGCTCTTCTTTGTGTATTGGGGTGGGAGGCACCAGAGACCGGGTAGTGTGGGAAGAGCTGCATCACTCATTGGTGCTCATGGGTGTCAGTCCTCACCGCCTGACCAATCAGTGTAACTGTGGCGAGTCTCTCTAGAATGAGAGACCTTGGCTGGGCAATCTCCAGGGCATCTGCACTAGGAGAGTATATGGCTTAAGTGTGGCCTTTTCTTCTCGGATTGGGGTAGAGTCTGTGCTAGACCAGTTCTTGGGAGCCAAGAAAAACAAGATGGTGCCCAGAGGCAGAAGAGACAGGATGGGAAGTTGGACAGGAAGAAGCTCTGTGAGAGAACCTAGACCTGGATCACCTTAAACCCAGCCACGGCTCCAGGATAGTTATCCCAGGAAAGGGGTATTTAGGGCTGAAGTCGAACCCATTTGCTGCTTTCTGGAGACTTTATATCAGAAACCTCTGGGAAAGGCAAGAAGGAGATTACCGAAATAACCTCTTACATGCCGGGCAACGAGCTAACCACCCTTTTTCCTGTCATTATCGCCACTGCCCTGTGAAGTATAGGCATCATGACTGCTCTTTTTCAGACAAGAAAGCCAGGGGCCCATTCTTCCCCGTAAGCTGGCTCTTGGTCAATGTGCTGTGATTCTCCGCAGGTCCTGAGGTGGGCGCCATGGTGGGAGGAAATATTTTTGGTATAGCTCTCTCTCTGTTGCCTTCTGGGGGCTGAGGGAAACAGGTCTCTGGGGCTGCCTGCCCCAGAGCCGGAGTTGCACCCAGCAGGGAAGAGGGCTTTGTTTGTGCTCCCTGTATGAGAAGCCATGGTGCCAAGAGTCCCAGTGGAGGTCTGCAGGGCCTGTGGGGCTGCCTTGAGTGGGCTTGAGAGATGCTGTTCGTGGCATCCCTCTGCATTCCTCCAGAAACCTCACCCAGGGTGTGGGCTTGTCCCTGGTGACTAGCCTGCAGGGCCTCCCTGAGCTTTGGTTTTCCATTCCTGTAAGGGGAGAGGCCCAAATGGAAATGGCCCAGTCTGATATCCAACCAGAGTGCACGAGCCCAGGCTCTCAGGGTTTAGGACCGTTAGCGTACTGGGTGATCCTGGGCAAGTTATGCAACAAGCAACAAAAATCTATGTGCCTTGAGTTCCCGTAAGCAAATCCCCCAGGGCGCTGTGAGAGGTGCTTCCCAAAGTTGGTGGACTGAAGGAGGGAACATTGCCCGGGGCCTGATTAACTGCACTGGACTCTAGCAAAGCAGAAGGCCCAGGGGCCAGAGGGATGAGAATTGGAGAGAAGATGCCCGACATTGACCCCGGGAGCTGCTGGGCTTGAGACATTCTGAGGACAAGGAAGGCAGAAGGGCCTGGTATTTCTGTAGAAGCCAGGGAAGGAGAAAGCCTCGTGCCCATCTGTCATTGCATTTCATTCACAACAACTACTTATTGAGCCTCTTCTTTGTCCAAGACGCTGAGCCAGGCAGGGACTGGACAGGATGCCAAGATGGCAAGACTCGGCCTTTGTCCTTAAAGAGCTCTTGGTCTAGTGGGATAGACGGCCAACCCAAACCTAAGGGCAGCGTGCTGGGAGAGCTGAGGGTAGGAATGCCAGCAGAATGCCAGCTGGTGGGGAGTCACAGGAACTTTACAAAGGTAGTGGCTTTGAAGGATGGGGCCTGGGTATGGTGATAAATCAGAGAGGCCAACATATTTGGAGGCTTTTGAGCTCTTACATTAAAAAAGCAAGATTGAGGACATTTCCCCCAAGCCCCAGGGAAAGCTTGTGTTCAAATCCCACTGTGCCACTGAGTAGCCACTCCGCGACCAGTGTGTGGCCATTCTGCCCCTCAGTTTCCGTATCTGTCAAATGAAGATGGCAATCAAAACCCATGTGGCTATTGGGAAGGTTAACTGTGAAAGAAAATTGTCAAGTGGCATATTCATTTTTCTTTCCTCTTCTCTTGATAGGGATGGGCTACCATCCAGTCTGGGGCATTAAGTTATATCTGGGGGGAAGTTAGGAGTCCATCGGGTTCCTGAAATTGCTTGCAATAATAACCCCTCTGCCTCCATCTGCCTACGGCCTGGAGACTTTTCAAAGCATTTTTTCCACCCATTATCTCAGAGTAATTCTATAGGGGTAAGTAGGGCAGGTGGCTTTCTTTCTATTTTTTTCAGAGGAAGAAACAGAGTTTCAGGAAGGTAAGCGGTGTGCATAGACCTCAAAGCTTGTTTGCAGCCAAGCTTGGATTTGAACCAAGGGGCTGCAGAGTCTTAACCCAAGGCCCCTTCTGAAGCAAGATCGATGTTTCCCAGAGAGAGTGTCATGCAAATGCATGCTGAGTGGACACAGCGTTAAATGGCATTGAATCCCATCATGAGAAGGTTGTTTCCTTTCAGTTTTCTTTCATTCCACATTAGGTCAAGGGAAAGTCTCCATTTGGGGGTTCTCTAAAACTGGCTGATGTGACCAGGAGCAAATCTGACCCAGGCTTAGTATCTTGCTAGAACTTGCCTTAATATCTTACTAAACTTCATGGTATTATTGTTTCATTGTATGTATTTTTCTAGTATCTTCTATCTGTGCCTAGGGATACTGGTTTTCCATTTGACTGTAGCACAGGAAATATACTGAAGTTTTTAAAAATAAAGTCAGGGCCGGGCGCAGTGGCTCACGCCTGTAATCCTAGCTCTCTGGGAGGCCGAGGCGGGTGGATTGTTTGAGCTCAGGAGTTCGAAACCAGCCTGAGCAAGAGCGAGACCCCCTCTCTACTAAAAAATAGAAAGAAATTAATCGGACAACTAAAAATATATAGAAAAAATTAGTCGAGCATGGTGGCACATGCCTGTAGTCCCAGCTACTCGGGAGGCTGAGGCAGAAGGATTGCTTGAGCCCAGGAGTTTGAGGTTGCTGTGAGCTAGGCTGACGCCACGGCACTCTAGCCTGGGCGACACAGTGAGACTCTGTCTCAAAAAAATAAATAAATAAATAAATAAAGTCAGTTCAAATA
>CAUYSK010099509.1:0-20716 GCA_963575035.1 Avahi laniger
ATGCCTGTAGTCCCAGCTACTCGGGAGGCTGAGGCAGGAGGATCGCTTGAGCCCAGGAGTTTGAGGTTGCTGTGAGCTAGGATGACGCCACGGCACTCACTCTAGCCTGGGCAACAGAGTGAGACTCTGTCTCAAAAAAAAAAAAAAGTACGGATTCTCCAGTCCCACCCCAGGCTACTGAATCTGAATTTCTGGGGAAGTCTCCAGTTTAATAAACTTCTCAGATGATACTGACACTCAGGTTTGAGAACTGCTGCCTCCCACCTGCCATGCCACCTCCCAAAGGGAAGGCTAGCGGTGTGCATGTGTGTGGGTGCTGTGTGTGTGTGTGTGTGTGTGTGTGTAGGGTGGGCAGCAGCCTAACCCCGCCCTTAACCCCCAGGCCATAAGGTCATTCCCTCCCACACCCCTCCGTAGGAACGTTTGTTGGAGCTGCCCGCCTGCTAGGTAGGGGTGGCACAGAGTGTCCATGATGAGACAGGGACGTGGGCAGTGTCCATGGCTGACTCTCAGTCATCCCCATCAGAATACTGACATCCTCCATACCAGGAGGTACAGGGCTGCTCCCCGAGCGGCCCAAGCACCCTCCCCTGCCCTGTCCCCTCCTGGAGTCTCCTGCAGCCCCTCCGTTACAAAGCAACCAAAGGGGCGATGGCTAGTACGGCGGGGCCTGCTCCTGCAGCTGTGCGCAGGGCTGTGTCTGTACAGCCCCTGCGTCAGCCTGTGGGACTCAGCTTGGCTTTGGTGTCAGATGAGAACTCCCCGGGGGGACAGCCGTGCCATTATCTTCCCCATTTCAACAAACATTTATCCATGCTTACTCGGTGCCGGGCCCTGGAGACACCAGTGTGAGTCAGACCAAGCCTGGCTACCAAGGCGGAAGGAGGATGGGAAGGTGACTTTCCCCCAGAGGCCAGGAGAGGGGACAGCTGCCCAGCTGTCCTGTGCTGCTGCTGGGAATGCCTGCCTGGGCGCCAGGAGCCTGCTGGGGCTGGAGGAGGGCGGCCGGCCCTGTTAGGCCTCTCGTCCGTCTCTCTTGGCAGATGCAGTCCACATACGTCCTGCAAGGTCTTCACCTCCACATCCCGAACATCTTCCCCGCCAACTCTGCCAACAGCTCCGTGGCCCTGAGAGCGCAGGGCAGCGGCTACACGGTGAGAGACGAAGTGTGTGTCCAGCACCTGGCTCAGCCCAGGCTGGGGGCTTCCTCTAAGAGGAGGAAATGAAGCTGCCTTCACACGCCCCTTCCCCAGCTGCAGGGCGACCTAGGATACGGGAAAGCACCCGCAGCGGGGCCGGGGCAGGACGCTCAACTGCTCAAAACACTCAGGCCAGCTTCACTCCCCAACACTGTGGCTCTGAAGCAGGCCTCACTGCCTGGTTTGCACCCTCAGATCAAGCACACCTCTACTCTCTTCCCTCTTTCTTTGGGACCCTTGAATACCTAGATCCCTGTCTTTCACCAGAACTTTCTAAACTAGTCCCCTGGCATTTCAGAGACTCGTAAAGTTAAAGATCTTCAGAGGGGCCGGCAGATAAATGATGTATTTGCCATTGTACTTCATTTCCTCGTCATGGCAGACATCGCTAATCAATCATGACAGTTTTTCATGTCGATCCCGTAAATGTTCCAAGCATCCACTACTAATTGGTAGAAGCTAGAATACAAGAGGAACCTATTTGCCAACCCCAATTTAATCCCATCCCCTAGTTACACAGTGGAGGAATGCGAGTTCCAGAGAGGGGAAGGAGCTGCCCCTGGGTCGTGCAGGGACGGTCTGGAGTCCAGCTCCCCTGGCTGCAGCCTTCTCTCTTCCCTGCCTCTCTTGACTTCCTCTCACCCAGACCCCGGAAGCCTGGCTCCTCCTGGCCAACGTAGTGGTGGTGCTGATTCTGGTCCCTCTGAAGGACCACTTGATCGACCCTCTGCTGCTGCGGTGCAAGCTCCTTCCCTCGGCTCTGCAGAAGATGGCGCTGGGGATGTTCTTTGGCTTTACCTCCGTCATCGTGGCAGGTGTGCAGTGGGTGTGGGGCGGGGGCTGGCCTTCGTCTTTCTTCCGTTTCAAAGGATTTGAAGGCATTTGTAAAAAATAAAAGTGGGGGGGGGCTTGGCTCGGCTAAAGAAGACTTTCATGCTATGGCACAGCCCTGAACCCTTTCCACTTAGTAATTTTATGATCCTGAAGTCGCTTAGGGTCTCTGAGCTGCATCTTTAAAACGGAGATTGCAGCCATTCGGACTCTGAGCAGGGCCTGTCTCTGTCCTCACCGAACGTACTCTAATGGAGGGTGTCGTGAGGATCAAAGGACATGAAGTCTGTAAAGCACCCTTTAATGTGCCTGGATCACAAGTAGGAACTAGAGAAAATTAAAGCTCAATAAACATTATTATGTTGAAAGTATGAAAACCAAACTAGATTATTTTTCAGTATGTGCTTTTAAGCATTTTGTCCTATTTCATCCTCACAATAATCCTGGGAATTTTATTCATGCTTCTTGCATAAGGAAACTGGATCTCAGAGAAGTTAAGTGATTTGCCCAAGGTCACACAGCTAGCCAATGATAGGGCCAGGGCGGGAACCCATGTCTTCTATCACAATGTCCACTGTTCAATCCTCTAGAGTATTCTACTAGAGCATAGCTATCTCACAATTAATGAAAGGGTAGGAGATAAAATAGTTAAACTTGAAAGCCAGGTTAGAAACACTACAGCAATACTTGAGGTTACAGTAGAGAGGTCACATGATATCACAGAAAGTAGGCCAGCTTTGAAACCAAACATACTGGGGCTCAAATCCATCCATGCCTAATTATCAGCTGTGTGGGCTGGCTGGTTGCTTAACCTAAGTTTCACCTCCTACATTTGTAAGAATGCACACTTAAGTGCCTAGTACATAACAAGCCCTCAATTAATAACGGTTGTTACTGAGTGCAAAACCTAGCTCTGAGCTTCCTAGCAGCCAAGGCAAAAAGTGAGAAGTTGGAAGTGAAATCTTGACCCCTACCCCCTGGGCCAATATTCTTTTCCTTACCTGCTGCCCAGTCAGTCATTGGCTACTTAGTGAGTACCCGCCACACACCAAACCTCTGCTGTGAGCTAAGCCAGTATCCCCAACCTTTTTGGCACCAGGGACTGGTTTCATGGAAGACAATTTTTCCACGGACTGGAGGATGGGGGATGGTTTCAGGATGATTCAAGCACATTACATTTATTGTGCACTTTATTTCTATTATTATTACATTTTTTTTTCTTTTTTTCTTTTTTTTTCTTGCTTCCCCCCATTATTACATTGTTAACCTCTTGTCAATGATAATCTGTGTTTGCAGCTGCTCCCCAGCGCTAGCATCACTGCCTCAGCTCCACCTCAGATCATCAGGCATTAGATTCTCATAAGGAGCCACAACCTAGATCCTGTGTCTGCGCAGTTATGAGAATGTAATGTGGCTGCTCATCTGACAGGAGGCGGAGCTCAGGTGATTCGAGCAATGGGCAGCGGCTGTAAATACAGACGAAGCTTTGCTTGCTCACCTGCCACTCACCTCCTGCTGTGCAGCCTGGTTGCTAACAGGCCAGAACCAGTACCAGTCTGCAGCCAGCGGGTTGGGGACCACAGGGCTGAGCTGCCTGGGGTGGGCCTGGCTGTAACCTCCCTCTTCTTCCCCACCAGGAGTCCTGGAGATGGAGCGCTTACACTACATCCACCGCAACCAGACTGTGACCCAGCAGATTGGGGAGGTCCTGTACAACGCAGCACCACTGTCCATCTGGTGGCAGATCCCTCAGTACCTGCTCATTGGGATCAGTGAGATTTTTGCAAGCATCCCAGGTACCCTGGATCCCTTCCTCTGCTCTCGCACCAGTGATGGTGGTGCCTCTAAGTCAGGGGGCCCATGGGTGCAGCCTCCAGGGCTCATCTGCATGGAGGTGTTTTTTGAGCAGGGCTGCATTCACCCAGTGGGGATTTATCGGCACTAGTTCATGCCAGCCACTGCCATCCGCACTGGAGATCTGGAGGTGAACAAGGCACTTCCTGCACCAGCTGTGTCTTTGCAGTTGCTGTGCCCTCCACCTTAGATTGAAGGCAAACTCCTATTTCCCCTTCAATTTCGATACCAAGGCCCATGGGCAGAAGGCGTCCTCCCTTCCTGCCCTTTGTTCATCTCTGTCACAGCACACAGCAGTCTGTGTCATAATAATGCATTTCTCTGTCTGTCCCCCTGGGGCTGGGAGCTAGAGCTGCAAGGCTGGGGCAGAGGCCCAGGGCTAGGCTGGGTGGGACATAAAGATAAACTGGGGGGAGAAAGTCATGCAAGCAATAAACCAGTGCAGCGCTGGAGAAGTGCCCACAGACCATGGTGGGGGCCGCTGGCATGGCGAGGAGAGGGCAGGTGAGCAGGTGGGAGGAAGGACCTCACAGGCAGAGGGAACAGCATAAGCGAATACCCAAGCCTTTCGGGGAGTGTGGGGGACAGGGCTACGGAGGTGTGGGGGTGGGGTGGTATAGGGGATGGAGGTCTTGTGCTCTGAGCCTGGATCTTGGAATTTCTCCTGAGGGCAACAGCACCCCCCACCTCCACCCTCCAAGGGGCTTTGGCAGGGAAAGGACCCCATCAGAGATGCTTTAGACAGACCCATCTGGCTGCGTGAGGACGGGAGTCAGGACAGTTTAAGAGACATTTGCAGCGGCCAGGCAGGAAGTAACCAGGGCTGGGGTTTGACCCAGGGCAGAGGGGGGACAGAGAGGAGGACCTACATTTAGAACAGATTTCAGAGATTGAATCAAAATGATTTGGCTATGACAGTGCAGGTGGGCAGAGGGTGGGGGACAGAGGGAGGGCGAAGGTGGCGCTGGCTTGGAGGTGCTGTGGCTGAAATGGGAAACCCAGGAGGGGAGGTGGGGAGCCAGGGCCCTTAGGGCAATGCACGGAGTGTCCAGGTGGAGGGGTTCAGCCAGGTGATGAGCAGGCCAGAGGGGAAAGTGTCACTGGTGCTGAGGTGTGGTCACAGCCTGGAGGGAGGCTTGGTGGGGGTGGCCCAGCGGGCAGGGCCCAGGCCTGTCCTCTGCTCCTCCACCAGCCCCTGTGGGCCTCCCACCTCCCTCTCTGCAGGCCTGGAGTTTGCCTACTCAGAGGCCCCGCGCTCCATGCAGGGCGCCCTCATGGGCATCTTCTTCTTCCTGTCTGGGGTGGGCTCGCTGTTGGGCTCCAGCCTCGTGGCACTGCTGTCCTTGCCGGGGGGCTGGATGCACTGCCCCAAGGACTTTGGTGAGTGTGGGGGCCTCCCCAGGAGTGGGACACAGGTGGAGGGAGGCTTCGAAAGGGGGTGGCAACTGCTGAGTCCAGGCAGAACGCAGTAGAGGGCTGCACTCGGGAAAATGGGGGTCTAGCCCAGACTCAGCCAGTCATACAGTGTGGCCTCCCTCCTTGGGCCTCAGTTTCCCCAACCATCAAAAAGGAAGCCGTGAACTCAGTGGAACGCTGCTATTCTGGCTGAAGGATCACCTTTCTCATGGTATTTGAGTTTCAAGCCCCCTTACGAATAGCTAGCTACAGAGAAGTCGTAGACACCCCAGGAGACTCTCAGGGAGCCAGGCGCTAGAGGGATATCTGCCAGCGTCTTCAGATTCCACCCACAGGGCACAGCAGGGAGAAGGTGGCGGACGGGGCATCCCTGCTCTGACCCAGTGCCCACCTGTCTTTCCCCAGGGAACATCAACAATTGCCGGATGGACCTCTACTTCTTCCTGCTGGCTGGCGTGCAGGCGGCCACGGCCCTCCTGTTTGTCTGGATCGCCGGTCGCTATGAGAAGGCGGCTCAGGGCCCAGCCTCCCACAGCCCTTCCGGCAGGGACAGGGGCTGAACACGTCCTGTCCCCCCCCCCTTGCTTCTCCCCGTGGACAGACAGCAGCAGTCCCAGCTGTGGTTTCCTTCTCAGTTTATTCCATACCCGACACTAGAATGCAATGGTTCCCATAAATAAGGGGTATGAGCCCTTCCTCATGACCATGGTCCATGACAAGGGGCGGGGCGGGGGGCCTGGGTGGAAGGCCTTGCAGAGGACCACGCAGGGGACTTGAATAACAAGCACCGGAGGACCCGCAGGAGGGGCAGGCTAGAGCTCGCCGGGACCCCACATCTGCTGCGCCAGGTGGGCTGGGGAGGGTCAGGAGCTGCCCCGGATCCTCTCCATGTAGTTACGAAGCTCCTCGGGGTCCTTCAGCCCCATGTCCTCACACACCCAGCGGATGTCCTCCTCGCCTGCCACCAGGATGGACTGCACGGCAGGGCCCCCTACGGGCTCCTCAGGCAGCTGGGCCGGAGGGGCTGGCGCGAACGTCACAAACTCTACACGCTTCCGCCGCCCCCCAGCTTCCTTTCGGGCCAGGGTGCTCGAGGAGCTGGAGGTGCCCCCAGGAGGGCAGGGGGCCTGAGTCGGGGCCTCCCCTCCTCCCCCACTCTCACAGGGGCAGCCCCCCTCCCCCTTGGGCAGGCCAGGGGACCGCCGGTCCAGCTGGCGGCTCAGTTCCTCCTGGTCGGTGCCCAGCCAGACCCAGTTGTGGGGCTGGGGGGAGGCGGGGTCGGGGGCACTATCAGGAGGCTCTTTGCGCTGATACCGCAGCACGAAGACCACCCCATTGACCAGGAAGATGAGGATGGCCACACAGAAGATTCCCAGCAGGGCGTACATGCCCAGCTCTAGGTCGGTGACCCGCTGAGGGGCGGGGACCATCTCCTCCTCCTCTTCCTCCTCTTCCTCCTCCCTGGCTTCTGCCTCCTCCTTCCTGGCCTCCTCCTCCTCAGCAGGCTCAAACTTGCCCCTCACACCCACGCCGGCCCCCGCACTGCCTGCCACCCGCCGCTCACCACCTGTGCTGGCTTCTGTGGCTGGCGGGCTTTGGGCAGGGCTGGATGGGAGGGCAAGGGCCGGAGTGGGGGCAGGGGGCAGCCCCAGCCAGGCAGTGCCAGAGGCCAGGGGCACACGGTGGCGGCCCCGGTGGCAGGGCTCGGGCGGGTGCAGAGCCACGTGCAGGGGCAGCCCCTCGGCGCCTGCCCCACTCACCACCACCCCAAGCTGGGCACCCTGCTCCTCGCCTGGCAGGACAGCACCAGGCTCCTCAGCAGAGACGGACAGTCCCAGGTCACGACGGTCATACAGCTCAGCGGGGACCAGGGTGTGGTCGGAGAAAGACAGCCATAGGGAGAGGGCCACCTCCTGTGGGGCACACAGACACAGGCAGAGACACGCCAGGGTACGCACGCATGCACATAGAGACCACTCCCACAGAGACGGGCCACACGGAGGAGGAGAGACCAGAGAGAAAACAGAGACACAGGCAGATGGACAAAACACAGGGAGAGAGGGGATGTGTGTCAATCACCTGTGTGCCACTCGGCCCCGGGGTCTGAGTCATTGGGAGGGTCCTCAGAGCCATCTAATCAACCTCCCACTGCCACACTCCAGCTACTGCTTGATGACCTCCAGCCACAGAGAGCTCACTACCCCACAAGGAAGTCAGTCCTCACTCTGAAAACCCTAAGGTTAAGGGTTGAGGTACCAGGGCCCCCTTCTTCCCATTCCCCTCTGCCATCAGCCCCCTGGAGATGTTGACCTCATCCCCCTGACCCCCAGCTGTCACCTGCTTTGGGGTGGGAAGGGCTGACTGTGCCCAGCATGTGGCTGTGACCTCCCCAGGGTGGGCAGTGCCCCGGCTCAGGGCCAAGGAGATGCCCATCACCGGCTGCACCCGCAGTTCCAGCACCGAGACTTTGTCGTCCGTCACAGCCAGTGCCTGCTCCCCCAGAATGGAGCCAGACAGCGGGGAACGCACCTGAGGGTGGGAAGGAGCTGGAGGTGGGGGGCCTCCTACACAGCCCCCCACCCAAAGGGATCTGTCTTCTGCTCCCAGCATCCTCATAGGCTGCTCTCCACCTTTTGCACCCCAACTACATGCCCTGTACATACCTGAACCCCAATCCCACACCGAGGGGACAGTTCCCTCCTCCCTCCAGACCTGGCCCCCAGGTACCCACACCCCAGCCCTTCATACCTAAAGGACTTCCCCCATTACACGCCACCGGGTTCTCACCCAATCCTGCTATGCTCGTGCCCTCCCCAGGCACACCCTGGGCCCCCCCTACACTCTTCACCCCTGCCCGTGAAGGTGGCTGGGGGCCACCTACGCCCTTCTCAGGGAGTCTGCTCCGCAGCGTCCCCTTCTGGCTCACCTCGATGGAGGTGACACCCGGCTCCCGGCCCACCAGGACGCGGCCGCCCTCCAGTGAGGCTACGCGCGGGTCCAGCACATGGGCGTGCGGTGCCACGAGGTGGGACACGTCTAGCAGCCAGTCGGGGCCGAGCAGGTGGGTGAGGCGGCGGCCGCCGTCCAGCGGGTGGGCCGCGAAGGGGGCGAGAAAGCGCACTCCGGCGCGCTGGTACTGCAGGCGGCAACCGCGGGCGCGCCGCTCCTCCTCCGCCGCCTCCGCCTCTGGCTCCGCGGGCCTGCGGGGCGGGGCGTCAGCGCAGGCCCCGCCCCCAGCCGGCAGGGCCCCACCCCCACCCCCGCCCTCCGAGGGCCACGCGGCTGGAGACCCCCTAGCCCTGCCTGCCCGAACACGCTGCCCCCAGGAGGCTCCAGTTCCTCAAACTCAGCCGCCATCCCCCGCCCCTCTTGCTCCCACGGAACACTAGTAGAGACCCTCTCTTATGGGGATGGGCCGCCTTCCCCCCGGTTCTGGTGAGCCCCCCGCCCGGGGTATTCAATATTTTACTGAGCTCTGTGCCATCTTAGGCTTTGCGGACACAGCAGTGACCAAAACAGACAGAACCCCTGCCTTCGAAGGGCTTTCATCCTCAGGGGAGGAGTGTGGGAAGGGTCGGCAGGCCACAGGGAGCGTTAACCAGTACGTGACATAGATCAGAAGTGGCAGGTACTGTGGATTGAAGCGAGGCCGCGAAGGACGAGGTCGCAGTTTCAAATACAGGGGTCGGCGCTTGGGTGGTCAAGGGCAGGGATGGGCCGAAGGATCTGCAAGCACCTGGGCAGCTTTTGAGACCCCAGCTTGGGCCCGTGGCTGCGTCCCCTGTACGCCTCTCAGTCCCAGCATGACTTTGCCAAGGCCTGCCAGCTCCCTCAGGCCTCCACTCACCCTTCAGCCGGGCCAGGGACCCTCCAGCCGCGGACCTGCTCCAGGGTGGTGTCGGTCAGCTCAATGCGCAGGGGCAGCAGCGGGGCCCACACGGTCAGCCGCAGCGAGGCCCGGAGCCGGCGCCACCAGAAGTCCACCCGCACCCCGCGACCTCCCCGGCTTTCCTTGCCAGCCACGAACACGGCATCACAGGCCTCAGACACCTGTGGGAGGGCAGAGGGCAGGGGCGAGCTAAGCCACAGAAGACAAGCAAGCTTGGGCCAAGGAGGAGAGCCCTGACCCCAGGCCACAGGAAGGGCTGCAGCTGAAATTCAGTTCTGCAGTTCACTGTAATGCACCCCATGGTGGGCTTGTTGGTTAAGCTACTGTCCTTAGTTTAAGAAGATTTTACCCTGCATCCAGGGTGTGCTCCCTGTGGAGGAACTGGGCCATTCCTTGACCTCCCCTGGGGTCAGTTGGGGAAACTGGCTATTCGCATACAACAGTATCTTCCTCCTGGCAGAGCAGGGGTTTGAACCCATAACTTTGGCCCCTTATTTATGCTGACCTCTGGCATTGGTACTGGAGCCATCTGGTAACCAGCTATAGCTAAATAGGCAAAGTTGGTAGGCAAGGTTGACCTACCCACCCAAGGCCCTCACCTACCCAAGGACGTACATGTGAGCAAAGGGCTGCCACAAGTGGCAAAAGATACTGTTCCCATTTGGGTGGCTGGGATCTGTGTAAAGGCAGGTGCCATGCTTCCCCTCTTAGAACTTCAAGATAGAGAAAGTTTCCTGCCCTTTTTTTTTTTAATTTCACAGTCTCCAATAATTACTTTTACCATTATACAATTATCACACTATGTTATTATTAAAACAGCAATAGTAGCTGCTGCTGTTTCTGTTCCTGCTATCTACTGGATACTGTGTTAGGTGCTCTTAATTCTTACAACAACCCAGAGGTATACTCCCATTTTAAAGTTTAGGAAACTGAGGCTCAGAGAGGTTAAGAGACTTGCCTGTGATCACACAACTAATTGACAACAAAGATGTGTTTCAAACTAAAACTTCCTGCTCCCAAAGTATGTGCTTTTAAGTCTGCCAGGCCGGCTCACTTGCCAATGCAATAATGAATGCAAACGTGCCCAAGGTGGGAGCCGTTTGGGTTACGTAGCTCCCACTGGACTCTGCAGGGGTGGCTGAGACAAAAGAAGTTGAAGGTGTGGTTCTCCCATGAGGTTTCTGGTCTGAAGAAGCCGTGCTCTTGGGGACCAGCACGGGGAAGGAGGAAAGCCACCAGTGCGTGACTGTGCGCACACAAATGCACACTCACACGAGGTGGGTGCCTGCCACTCACCTGCAGGACTTGTGTGTTGGCAGACTCACAGCCGATGTGCTCTGTCACCTCCACCAGGGCACCCCCGCTGTCCACGGTGACAAGGCGCACGGGGACATGCCGGGGCACTCCAGTCAGTGGTGCCGTATTCACCAGCTCCTCAGCCTGGAGGTGGAGGAAGAGCTCAGCCCCAAGCCCCTCCGCTCGTGGGGCTCCTAGGACTTGGCCCAGCCTGGCGGGGCAGACACGGGGGCCCCCTTACCTTGGCCAGTGGGATGAGGGCCCTGATGTCCCGCTCCGACACCAGGATTTCCCACACCATTTTGTCTTTCTCTGCTTCGGGGGCCTGACCTGGGTACTCCAGCTGCCACGTGACGGGGCGAGTGACTGCCACGGCCCCACCCGTGCCATTCTCCACCACAAAGTCCACCCACAGGAACTCGGACAGTTTGAGGACACTGCTGGCCAGAAGAGAGAGAAACTGAGTGCCTGCTGGCCTTCAGGCACGGCCCAAGCAATTCCTGCATTTACAAGGTACGACAATCCCCACTTTCCACGTAAGGAAACTGAGGTATAGAAGTTACGTAACTCACCTAAGACTACACGGCAGAAAGTGGCAGGGCCAGGATCTAAACGCAAGCATCTCGGCTCCAGAGCCCAAGCTCTTACCCACTCTTGGCCTCTCCAAGACCCGTACAGCCACTTCGCCACCTCCCAGCAGGTTGCTGGCTCCCCTGCCTGCCTGAGTCCCCTCCGCTAAGATCTCTGCTTTCCACAGCCAGTGAGGTGGCGGAAAGCACTGAGGTCAATTCCACCAAGGAGGGAGATTCACGTCCAAGACCTGAATGATAACCCTCAGAGCTTCCTTTGACCCAAAACCTAAGTGTTGGCAACTGTCCCCGGTGCCTGATATGCAGTATCTTATTTTATTTTCAGAAACCCTAAGGGATACATTATTATCCCCATTTTACAAGTGAGGACACTGAGGCTTGGGTGGGGGGATGTTAACTGGCTGGCCCAAGGTTATTCATTCAAAAAGTTTGAATCCGCACCAGGATTCAAACAGGGGCTTCGAAGTCCATGGCCTTGGCCCAGGATCGGGGCACAAATAAGAAGAGATCATAAGTGTTCAGAATTTCAGCTGGGCTTTGGGGCCCGGAGAAAGGGGCCCAGTTAGTGGGGGCAGGGGGCGGGTACTGGCTGTGAGGGCTGCAACTGGGTGGCCAGGATGGGCTGGCATCACCTGGGATAAGACACAGATATCTGCTGAGCCTGACACGGTGGCTGGGTCTAGGCAAACAGTTGCTGAACGAATGATATGCCTGCTTTGTGCTACTTTCTTTAAAAAGTCTGTTTTTTTGCCTGATCACACAGTGAACTGGAGGTAGCGTGGCAGCCCCCTTCCCTTGGGCCTCAAATCTGCCCACTAGCATTCTAGGACCAGCCCTCCCTCCCCTTCCTCCCAGGGGAGGGGACCTGCCCACCTGGAGTCTGGCCCTGTGAGCCCGGCGCGGTGGCAGGTGATGAGGGTGGTATGGTGCTTGGAGCCCTTGAAGCGGTCCAGCTTGACAGTCCAGAGGGTGGGCTGGGCTGGGCGGGCGGCTGTCACGTGCAGCCCTTTCTTTACCTTGATCCTGGGGGAGAGGTTATAGGTCCATTTTGGCAAGGTGGATACTGAACTGTGGACTGGATCCGAGGTGGAAGACAAGGGGCCAAAGCCATCAGCCTCCTTCCGGTCTGGCCTCCCTGGCTCCGGTCCGAATGTCCTCCTGGCCATCCTCCAACCCAGAAGGACCCCACCTCAGCGCAGGTCATACCGTAAAGCTCTCCCCCACCTACAGACCACTGACGACTCCCCGCGGCCCACAAGGTCAAGCCTTAGCCTGCCATTCAAGGCCCTCCAGGGTCTGGTCCAGTCTCGCCTTCGGCCGTGCCATCTCTCCATGCACCGTCTGCTTCAGCTACACCACAGTTCTCCCCACATGCGCGCACACAGCTCTTCCCCACGCACGGCTCCAAGCCTTTTCCAGGCTGTGCCTTCTGCCAGGTCCACCCTTCCTTTCTGTATCTACTGATTCTTTAAGCCTCCAACAACTCGAATACCATTTCCCTTAGAAAGCTTTTGCAGTGGCAGGATGAATTCCCCCCTTACTGCACCTCCGACCCAAGCCCCTGCAGCATTTTCAACCTTCATCAGAGCACACACACCCACATGCCTGCCAATCCCGTTCGTGCCCTGCCCTACTCGGGGCCCTTACTGCCAGACGGGCACTGGGCCTTGCTCATGCGTGGGTCTCCAGAGCGAGGACACAGGGCATGGCATACTGTAAGTGTCTAGCAGATCCGTTTAATGAGTGTGTGAGCGAGCACAGGAGGGCATGAGAGACAGGGAGACACACAGAGATGGGACATGCACAAACCCCATACAGGAGAGACATGTCACACTCTGCAAATCCTTGTCAGTTAGATTGGGTAGGTGGGTGGGGGGCTGCTTTGGGGGAATTCCTGCGGAAAAGGACACAAAGAATGTGGGCCTTCCTATGAGGAGTAGAAGGTTCTGTCCACAGGTTAGGGACCTGTGGCGAGGGTGACAAGCAGGGAGAACGTGCAGATGAATGTGATTGGGGCACATATCCCTCTCTGAGGCATTAGAGCAATACCCCCCCGCCCCCCCGCACCCGGCACCATGTTTTCCAGTTTCCAAGCCCTTTTCTGGTTCCCCTCCCTGGGGCAATGTTAGTCCCATTGGACAAAGGAGTTGCAAGGAGGTGCCAGGGAGAGGGGAGGCTTCCTACTTCTGACTCCAAATTCAGGGCTCTGCCAATAATAGGGTCCTGCCAGGGCGATTACACCTCTTTGCCCAGAAGGGTTTTGGAGGACTCATGTTTTGCAGAAGTCAAAAATTCCAGCAAAGACCCTAAGAAGAGCGGGTACCTGCCCTTAGTCTTCCTGCAGAGGTTCTCACCCCCACCCATGCCCAGGGCACAGTGCTCACCGCAGGGTCAAGAGGCTGGCCGTGAAATTGTGCCGAAGCAGGAGGGTGGCACTGAAGAGCTGGCCAGGCCGCACTGGCACGTCGGGCACCCGCAGAGTCACAGCCTCATCCAGGGGTACCTCCTGGTACTGTGGAGGGTCTGCCGGGCGCAGCTCCACACCACCCACTGGCAGGGCCTGCTCCCCGGGGTCCTCCTCCCCTCCGGGGCCACATCCCCCAGGTCCCTCAGCGGCAGGCTCCAGCGTGTAGGCCAGCTCAGCCCGTGTGGTGGAGCCCTGCGAGAACCAGTGCGAGGGGAACTCCAGCTCCACCACGCAGGCTCCCAGGGATGGCTGCGAACACACAAAGGCTGCGGTTGGCACGGGAGGGGTGCGGAGGTGGGGGCTTGGGGGAGGGAGGGGATTCCCAGCACCCATGGCAGGAAACCCAGAGCTGGAGGGGTCCATTAAAAAAAGGGCCGGCATCAATCAGAGGGTGAAAAAAAAAGGGGGCGGGGAGCCAGCATGGGCCAGAGACCTATCCCAGGTCACACAGCAAACTGGCCAGCCACATGGCTGGAAAGGTCTAGGTTTCAGAACACATCTGCAGACCACTCTTCTGCCTTTGGGAAAAGTCTCATGCCAAAGTGAGCCAATCCCAGCGCCCGACCCAAACGGTGCTCCAGGACTGCCTTGACTAGAACTCAGGCTTCTCAGCATCCTAGAGCTCAAGAACTATCTCTTTCCAAAGCATTCCTGTGCTAGACTCCAAAATAGTGGAAACAGCAATTATGAAAGCAATACTAACAATAATGCAAAAACACTTGCCGAGTGACTACCTGCTATAAGCTGTTCTTGCATCCATCTCATTTGTGCCTTACTCCCATTCCATAGGAAATAGGAATTGTTATTACCCCATTTTACAGATGAGGGAACTGAGTCTCAGGGAGATTAAGTTACTTGCCCAAGTCACACATGATGGGCTGAACTCCTAGGGGCCCTAAATTATTTTTCACAGCACTGAAAGCTACTGGAGCAGGAATGGAGTCAGGTGGCCCGTGACCCGCAAACTTCCCAGGAGTGGTGAGTCCTTTCCCCTCCACTGTGGGACCACCCTTTGGCTGGCACAGCAGCAGCAGCAGGGCCAGCCTAGGCGGGGCCTGCCCACTCACCTGGAAGCGGCAGGCTCCGTGGGCAGTGCCTGCAGGGTGTGTGGCGTGCAGACGGGCACAGGGCAGGCTGCTAGGCCCCGGTGGCCAATCTTGCCCTTTGAGGTGGAAGAGGACCCGGGCATGGGGCTCTGCTGGAGTCACCGCCGCCTCCACTGAGACAGCCCGCACGTCCCACGGGACTGGCCGTTGGTGGGGCTCAGTGACCTGAGGAGGGACCACCTGGAGGGAGAATGAGGAGGCTCGACAAAGCAGGAGGTGAAGGGCAGCTAGATCTGGGAAGATGGGATGTCAAGCTTCCAATCCCAGCCTCAGTTTCCCCCCTGGAAAATGGGGAGCACAGCTGGAGCTGGAGAAGGCCCCCGAGCCACACGCAGCAGACCTCAAGCATTGAGTCTTGTTAGCCTGAGGGTGTCTGGTGCCCCTTCCTTACCTGCTGAGTGGCAAAAGGCGGGTAGGAGGCCCGGAGAAGTGGCTGGGCCCTGGGCCAGGGCTGCAGGAGCAGAAAAGTCTCAGATCGGGAGCCCAGAGAGGAGTTGGCAGGCGGGTAGTGGCCCACCTGCTGCACACGGAAGTGCTCAGGAGCATCCAGGAGCTCCAAGGCTGCTGGCAGGTAGACAGGGTCCAGGGGGTCCTGGTCACAGTCCACTGAAGAGGGATAAGAGGTAGAGATGGTGACAGCTCCAGATAAGGCAGGGGCTGAACTGAGCTCCTTCCTGGGGCACAGTGGTGGTGGGCAGTGGAGGGAGAAAAGAGCTGTAAATGTCCCATGCACCCAGGATGCCCTAGGAATCTCCCCATTTCACAGATGAGGTTAACTGAGGCTCAAAGAACCTCACATAGGTAGCACACAGCAAAGCCAGGATTTCAATCTGAGTCCAGCACTGGATGCCAGCTTCCCAGCCATCCTTCCTTCTATAGACATGGCCTTCTCCTCTCCAGCAGAGCCTTCTCAATGCCTCCCCTCCCCCATCTCTGCCCTCTACCTACTTGCCTCTGACACCAAGGCATTTCTGGGGTATGACTCTCCCCAGATAGGTCCTATTCGGTAAACGATGGTGACAAGGTGAGCTTTGTACAAAGTAGAGACCCCTTCTCTGCCCCTGGGTCCTTGGCTAGACTTAGCTGGGCATCCACCCTCCTTCCCCCGTCACTGCCATGGCAACCCACACCATCTTTCCAAGCTTGCTCCCTTCCTTCCTGTACCCACTGGGTACTGGAGCGCCAGAGGGGGATGGGGGGATGCCGAAGAGGTCTGTGAAGCTACTTGTGTGCCCTGGGGGTGGTGAGGGGGCCGTGAGACTGGGGAGATGGTCAAAATATTCAGTCACCAGAAAGATAAAGGATCACTAAGGCCATACTGGTTTGTACTATTAGCCCTAACAATAACAATTACCGTGTTTTGAACGCTAACTATACGCAAGTACCAGTTTAGACATTTTGTGTGTATTTAACTCTTTCAGTCTTTGTAACAACTCTGTGAACCAGGCTCTTTTATAATACTATGAATCCCATTTTGTGGACACAGGAAATGAGGCGGAGAGGCTAGGGCACTTGCCTGTGGGCCCACAGCTGGAGAGCGGGGCAGCTAGGCGGTAAGCCCGGGTGTTAACCACTAGACAACCCTGCCTCTCCGTTGCCCACCTCAGCCCACACCCTGCCCTGCAACAGTGCCTCCTGCCTGCTTCCCTCCCAGGACTATGTGTCCCCTCCTTTGCCCGGTGGCACCTTCCTCCTCCTTTAGGGTCAAGAGTGAATTGCCTGAGAAGGGGGAGGAGAGTTGCCTCCCTCTCCAGGAAGCCCTTCTTGGTTAACTGCCCTCCCACCAGTCTCCTTAGTCTTTTGGAACCCTGGTTGCCTCCTCTGGATTAGTTATCTTCCTATCAACTCGGGACCCTGTCTTACTTATGCTGGAGTTCCCCAAGCTGGGAAGCTCTCTGCAGAGGACTTCCTGGGAGCCTGGAGACCTGAGTTTAAGTCCTAGCTCTGCCTCAAAACTTGGGTCAGTCATTAACATCTTGGAGCCCCAGTTTCCTCACCCGTGGAAGGGGCAGGAGCATTTAGCCACACTGTGGACAGGAGGGCTTTGTAAACTGTGGAGCTCTGTCTGAAGGAGGGATTATTGCTGCTGCATAATGGATGTGACAAGGCTTTCCTCCTCTGTCTGTGGGAGGGACCTCCCACCTGGTCCCTCAGGGTGGGGAGCAGGTGGCTGAAAGCAGCCCCATAGCAGGACTGGGGGTGGAGAGGGGGAATTGGTTTCAACCTCCTTCCAGCCCTCCCCACCAAGGAGCAAGTGTCTGAGAAACTCCCACTGCCCCTCTTCCCTCCCAGCCCCAAGCTAACAGGTGAGTGACTACTGCTCCCTGGGGGTAGCCCCTGGCCTCCTAGCCTCCTGCTACTCCATTGCCTCCATAATTACAAGATGCTCTTAGCCAGACTCCCACGGACTCCCATCACCCAAGCTCAGCTTCCTCGGTGGAGGTAGGAGCGCAGAAAATGCCTCACTGTCCCTCACTCTTCCAGGGCATCATTCACCCTGCAAACACAGCCTGGCTCCCCAGCCCATGCCAAAGGCCCCCTCTCCTTCCCCCAGGGTTGGAGCCTCACAGGGACTCAAGAAGGCAAGGATGGGGGGCCATCCCTGGAGAGCCCTCGGGGCAGGGCAAGGGGGCTGCGTATCTCTCAGGTCTCAGGCAAAGAGGCTGCTTTCCATTCCCGCGGGGGTGGCTTGGTTGTGGGGGGAGGCTAGGAGCCCCGAGAGTGCAGCTCTGTAGACCGCAGATTAGAGAGTGGTGGTCACGCCGGAGTGCCCGGGACCGGGTTAGATGCCCCGGCTGAGGGGACGCTTGCAGAAGGTGCGGGGCCGCGGAGAGGATGGAGGCAGAGCCCCTGCGCCGGGCTGGTCCTGGGTCCGGAAGGAGTTGCTGGGTCGTGCAAGGCGAAGGAAGCCATAGGGGCGGGCGGCTGGGGGCAGGTTCCCGGGCCAAGACCTCGCCGACCCTCAGGGCACGCTGCGGGGCGACCCCGCTCAGCGTTTAGTCCGAGAACCCGAAGGTTCGCGGCTCCGGGGCATTCCTCGCACCCGGCTCGGCCCAGCCCGCCGCCCCTCGCCCCGCCCCTCCCCTCCCGCTGACCTCTCACGACGTCCAGGGCGAGGGCCACCAGCAGGCAGAGCCAGGGGCCGCAGGGCCCCCGGGGGGCCACTGCCTCGCGCCCCGCCATCCAGGCGCACATCCTTCCCACGGAAGGCGGGGACTAGACGGCGCGGTTCAGGTGGCCGCGCTCCGGCCCGGCATCTCCCTCGCCCGCTCCGCGCCGGCCCGACCCGGCCGGCTGGGTCCCCGCCGCCGCCCGCCCGCGGCTGCAGTTCCCAGACAATGGAGCGGGAGCAGTGGATGGGAGGGAGCGAATCGCAGCACATGGGCTGCCCCTCCGCCCCGCCGGGTCCTAGTGCCCTCCAGATCCCGAGCACCAGAGCGCCCGGGTGCGTGAGGTCGGGAAGAAGGCGCTTCCCAGGAGACCGCAACCCGGGACCAGCCCGCCTCTGCCGGAGGGACAAGATGTGTTCTGTTTGGCTGCCTCTCGGAAGCTCCTGACCAAGGAGGAGAAACCCGCTTCCTCTGCCTCACCCCCGCCCCACAAGAGGTTCACCTGTGAAGGCATCTGACACCTGAATCCGAACCAGAATTCAGGGACATATGGGAACCGCGATGAATGGGCGGAAGGGAGGGGGCCAAACAGGCCAGATGCCAGCCACCTGGGCCTGCCCTGACAGAGCCCTGGGCCACCCTATGGAGGAAGGGCTCAGGTGCAGGCAGCTCCAGTTTCATGCCCAGCCTCACCCCAGGGAGAAGCCTGTGGGCTTAGGAAGGGTGAGGGCAGCCAACACTCCCGAGGAGAGGCCTGCTGCCCGGGACCTGGCCCAGTGCTGCCTGCCAGGCAGTGTTGGGAGAGGTCCAGGGATGGGCTCCGGCTGCGCATTAGTATCCCCTGGGCAGCTTAAGAAGAAAAACCCACGTCTGGGCCCCTCCGCAAACAACTGATCCAACCTACAGCCCAGCTGGGAACCCTGGCTCAGGAAGCTCCCCCTGTCTGTTGTCTGTTGGGTGGGGAGGAGGGCAGGCAAGTCTTCTCTGGGCTGCTCACCCACTCATAACACTCCAGCACACTGTGGGGAAGGGGTACCGCCCCCCCACCCCAACACACACACATACACATACTATTCCAACAGTGCTGGTTAGTTCCTGGAAGTTTGGGGGTGGTGGGGAAAAAAATGAAAGAAAAAAGTTTCTGTAGTTTTCTACTGGGGGCATACCTTCCTCATTCCTCACACTCCTGGAGGGAAGGGGACCTGGTACCAGCCTGCCTTTCAGTTCCCTCCCTCCCTACCAGCTTCACACTGCCCCTACAGGGAGAAAGAAGTCAAGAAGGCAGAGCTGCACCACAGAAACCGGTTTAGCAGTAGAGGGAGACATCAAAGCAATCTAGACTTTGAGTAAATACATTTTATTCAGAAGAAGATAATAAAATAGCGTGCACTTTATTTAAAACCAACCAAGAGCTGAAAAAATATATCACTGCAGCTGTGATTCCACATCAAATCTTAACAGTAAGAATTGGGCATTTATTCTTCACACCATGTGCTGGGCCTGGCAGAGAAGGACACCCACCTCCATCACAGCCTCAAAGGAAGAAGTGGCCTCTAACTGCCAAGAAGGGGTGTGCTGGTGGAGAGGGGACAGCTGGCAGCTCAGCCTGCTCCCCGCAGAGCACACGAAGGGAAAGGGGCTGCCTGTGTTCTTCCCAGGCCGCTGGGGTGGGCACCGATCAGCAACTCCTCCTCGGTGGCAGGGAATGGAGGGATGGGACAGACAACCACATGCAGCTGTGCAGACAAGGAGGCAGGTCCTTCTTCCTCCCTCAGGGTCTCTGAAGGCCCCTCAGGGCATCTGATGTCCATTGCGGGTCCTACTTGCAGGCACAAGCCTACAAAGCAGCAGCCATCTTTTGCTTTGGCTGAAGGGGAATCAAATTCTGAGAGCAACTGCTGTTTTCTTGACACAAAGCAGTCACAGTGCACTTTCCTACATACAGTATGGCGGCGGGCAAGCAGAAGGCCCTGCTGGCTCCGATTAAGGCACTTGTAACAGACTCGAGGTGCACCCTTCTCCCCAGCCCCACAGGACTAAGAGGACCTCGCTTCCCCCTCCACTATCTCAGGTCCCACATCCCCTTCCCCACTGCGGAGCAATGAAGAGGACAGGAGCATCTTTGAGGACTGTGATTTGGTGGGAGTACAGGGCTGGAGGGAAGAGAAAAACAAGAAAGGAACTGGGGACTCAGCCGAGGAGCAGGACAGGACAGGAGAGCAAGAGCATTAGAAGGAAGCTATGCCCACAGTAGAGGGGAGCCGGTTAAGTCACAGGAGACCGATGGCAGTGAGTTCGCTGAGAGCAGATGCAGAAGCCAGAGGAGAGGCCCCTCCAACCTGCCCCGGCCAAGACAGGCTAGGAACAGAGAAAGGGTTAAGAGAGCCAACTCCAGACCAAGAACCTCAGAAGACAGGGCCCTGAGGACCAGCAGTGGGAATGGGAGCTCTCTCTCTTAGCTGGGGACCAAGGTAGGGATCAAGGTTCTGAAGGTTCAGAGACAGGGCAAGAAAAGGGCAAGGGCCCAGCAGGAGGGCTGTGTGCCCTGAAGCAACTGAGGTCTTTGGTATGGCGAAGGCACGTGGGCATTCTGCTCATTCCTCCTCCATGCTGCGGGGCCCCTTGGCTGCTCGCCTCTGCCGCCAGCGCAGCTCCTCCACCTGGCGCTCCAGCCCTCGCACCTTGGCCTCCAGTTGGGCCCCCGAGGCCCGGGTGCCAGTGAGCCGGCTCAGCAAGGCATAGAGGGTCAGCAAGGCCAGGAGCAGCAAGGCCCGGGTGGAAGGGTCAGGCACCGACCTCACCAGGGCCACAAAGCCGGCCAAGAAGATGACAAGCTTCAGGCCCCAAAGGATCCTCCCCAGCAGGGCCAGGACCAAGCCAAGGAGCAGGGACAGCAGCCAGTAGATGACCAGGGCCCCTGCTCCCCACAGGAGGAAGGTCTGGACCTGGCCAGGGCTG
>CAUYSK010099510.1:0-27587 GCA_963575035.1 Avahi laniger
TCTGTGTCCAAGGCTGACGTGGCCTCGTCCAGCAGGAGGATCTTGGGGTTGCGGACCAGGGCACGAGCGATGGCGATCCTCTGCTTCTGTCCACCGCTCAGCTGGGCGCCTCTCTCTCCAACCAGGGTGTCAAATTTCTACAACACAGAAAACACAGGAGGATTTAGCAAAAGAACGAGCTGGTTACTTACCAATCCCATAAACGACCTAAACCTCATAGGCAATACGATCCAGCTCTTTAAACCTTAGAAATAATCAGTCCCAATTTAAAAAGTATATATATATGTCTAGTCCACACTGCTAGAATTTTCAGATTGGTAGTAATCTTGATTTCCCTTCTTAGGAAGTTCCTCTAATTTACAGCCATCCCCTAACTTCCTACCTATCAGGACAGAATTCTATTCTTTACATCTCCAGAACGGCAAAGGTCAAGAACAACTTACATGAGGCAGTTTCATGATAAAGTCATAGGCATTGGCTTCTTTGACAGCTTTTTCAATCTCCTCCATGGTGACATTTTCACGGCCATAGCGAATGTTTTCAGCTATTGTGGTGGCAAATAACACAGGTTCCTGACTCACAACACCAGTGATTTCCCGCAGATATCTTACATTTATAGTCCTAATGTCCTGTCCATCAATACTGACCTGAAATAAAAAGAGTGACTTTCAGAACTGGTTATTGAAATTGTAACATTAGAATGATCTGCAATGGTAACGGCTGCTTGCTGCAGGGTATAGCCCAGCAAGGGCCATCTCACCACGCCCTCTGTGGGGTCATAGAATCTCTGCATCAGCTGCACCGTGGTGCTCTTCCCACAGCCACTGTTCCCAACCAGGGCCACCGTCTGCCCACTCTGCACCTTTAGGTTGAGGCCCTTCAAGATCTGCCAAGACAAATGAGAAATAAACTTTAAGGAAATTCACAGATACAGGGTATATGATCTGACAGTTCAATTCCATACTGGGTTTAAATGTACATGTATTTTTTTTTTTTTTTTACAATATCTAAAGAAAAGTATCAGAAATTCTTCATCCAAAGACGGTTTAATCACTGATTATTTATCACCATACCTTAACACCTTTTCGAGATGGGTAACTGAAGTGAACATTTCTGAATTCCAAATTTCCCTTAATATTATCTGGTTTGTGCCCAGTCTCTGAATAGCTGTCAATGGTCGGCTCCTAAATACAATCAAATTTTAGGAGATTACTAGGTCATGATAACTACTTTTAGTGACATCTTGTTGAGAGCTGGATAAAGTGATAAAGAAATTGATTCTTAACTAGAAAATCTTTCAGACAGATGGATAAGTGGCCAGCTCAGACTTACACTATCAATTATCTTGAAGATTTCATAAGCTGCTCCTCTGGCGTTTGCAAATGCTTCAATGCTTGGAGATGCCTGTCCAATACTAAAAGCTCCAATTAATACAGAAAAGAAGACCTGAGGAATGTGAAGGAAAACCATCAAGTTACTTAAACAGTGCCAGTACAATTTTTTTTCATACTTCCTTTCTTCTTCTAATGTAGCAAATTAAATTTTAAAATGGCAAGGCAACTTATGGATACAGAGTATTAAAGATATTTTTAAAGCTTTTAACTAATGGAGTAAATTTTAAATGTATCGCCTCAAAAATGTCAAGTGAATGAGGTGAGGGATATGCTAATTAAGCTGATTTAATCACTCCACATTGTATACATATATCAAAACATCACATTATGATGTTTTGTATCCATAAATGTAATACAATTAGGATTAGCCAATTAAAAATAAGTGAAAAATATTAAAAATATTTTAAAAGTTTAAATACTTTTCAGTTCAGAATGCAGAATTAGTTTTACTTGCTTAATGAAACAATCAGATACATTCTACAGGACCAGAACATTATAATAGAATATTTTTATATTTCTTCAATATCTAAGAATTTTTATTTAGATCATCAGCAGGGTAAGGTGGAAACAAACACTAGAAGGAGCGTCAGAAGACCCAAGTTCGAATCCTGGATTATTACTAACTGGCTACATATCTTTAGGCCATTCTCTCAGAATCTTTGGGCCTCAATTTCTTCATTTGCAAAAACAGGCAAGAGTCTATCTGTTTTACCTACCTAGCATTCTTAGACATGTTATATCATGATGAAACAGTGTATATGAAAATACTTTGTAAATTACAAAGCACACACACCTCAGGCACAATTCTTTAACAGGTTAAGTCTTTTTCTCCACCTACCAGATTGTGTTGTCTTTGAGGTCTGATAAACTGGTTTTTTGTTTTTTATTTTGCACCAAATCAATTTTTTATTGATAAAGACTCAACTTTGTTTCTCTTTGGGGTTAAGGAGAAGTAATGTCACTATTCATTCTTTTTCTAAATCACCTGGGAATTATATTGCCCAATAATTTACACAGAAAGAACTTTGCTAAGCGATTCTATATTCATTATCTCAATTAGTCCCTACAACACCACCAAAAGTTAGGGCAAACTATTTCAGTCATGTCCACTTGGCAGAAGAAGTAACAGAGGCTTGAAAAGTTTAGGTGGCTGCTCCGATTCGTGCAACTCATAAGTGGCTCAGCTGGAATTTGGATCAAGCTGGTCTGATTATCAAATCCCTCACTCACTATTCTGGAAGCTTCCAGTTTGGGAGACAGATTTGGGTTCTGTGAATACCTGATTTAAACTGCTTATCTACATCACAATTAAACAGAATACATCTCTTATCATAACCCAGGCTCACCCACAGCATGACTATTCCAAAAAAAGCTTTTTGGTAAAAGCCATTCCTGACCAAACAGCCTCAGGAATGGCTTTTACCAAACCCAAAATTGGATGAAGCAATTAAAAACACAAGAGAGGCAATTATTGCATCTATAGTACAAATCTGGTTCCTGAGAAAGGGAACTATTTTAAAATATCATCTCATACTAACTCAATATACTTCTACTTAGCCTCTGCAAAATGCACTAAGTGACTCTACTAACAGTATGTACTTTATTAGATTAAGATACAGACTGATCTTTATTTGCAATTATTTCATTGTCCTTAAAATAAAAAGAAGATACATCAAATGGCAAGTTATCTGTGCTTGTGCAAAGATCTATAATGCAGAAAACTTCCAAATAGAATATTCTTTTAGAATAGTAATCATTTTGGAATGAGGTTAAATTCTGTATTTGGCCATTTGTTGCAAATAGCAAATCAAGAAATAAAAGTGAGGGGTTTGGAATCAAGTTTGGCCCGGAGAAATAATCTCAACAAATGAAAATTCATGCTACAGAGATTGGTAATGTTAATATTATTTAGGCTATGGGAGAAATTGTGCAAGAGATCTGCAAAAAGGGCAAAACTGGCTGTTGGATGGATCTAATTTTCTTTCCACTTTTTAACCTAGTAGTGTATGTCTCTTTGTAGTAATCAAAAGTTGTTCAAAATATATTCTTCTACTAACGTCAACCAACCGCATTTGATTTCATTGGCATTTTTACTAGTGATTCATTTCTTAATATAACATCACTTACAGTGAGTACTTGTCCAATAGAATATTCATTTGAGAGGACCAAGGTGGTCCCATACCAGAATGCCAGAGCGTATGATGCATAGATCAGTAGAAAAGCAGCACCAAGAGAAATATTGGCCGTAACAGCTTTCTTTATCCCAATTCTTTTAGCTTCTTCTAAGTTGTTGTTGTACCTGGGAGAAAAAACAAAAATGATCACCATATATTCAGATCTTATGAAAATGTATCAATGTAGGATGAAGGTTATTGAGGAGTTAGGATGTGCCCAGCCCTGTGGTATACATGTATTTTCTCCTTTTGCCCATACGTTGACCTTATGAGGTTAATACTATTCCCTTCTGGAGGAAGAGGAAACTGAGGCTCACAGAATTAAGATATTTATGGGGAGTCTTCTAAAAGTTCCTCCTTTGGCTTTAGCAACAGTAAAATAAGTGAAGCAATACTTAGCAAACTTCTGGAACTTGCATTGTTTCACAGACACTACTAAATAGAAGCCATGAAAAGAATTGTGTCTTCCCTTCAAAATCTTTAATTAATAAAATGGAGAGGTAATGTTAGAAAGTGCTAAACAAGAGGAAGTCATTTAAATTTTCTGAATGTTAGGGAAGCTTTGGAAACAGTCAGCCCCATGTCCCACCTCCCTCTGGGACTGTTGGAGGGACCAACTAAGCTGTTATATTTGCGAGAGCATTTTGAGAGCTTTGAATTGCCATGTAATACTTCTTTTACTTAAATAAGCTCTACGATTTATCTTGTTTCCATAAACATTTATTTCAAAAATCACTGACCAGCAAAAATTACTGGGCTTAAAACTATATAATAGTCCATCATTACGCATCAGCAGCCCCTTCCTTCTCCTTTCTACGTGTTGCCTACGTATCCTAACATGTATCATGCCAGGGCTGCCTGCTGCTGGCGTAGGGGGCTCTGGCCTGGTGGCTGGGGCCACCCAAAGCTTTCTGGCTACCTTAAGAGCTGAGAAAAATAAAAATCTCAGCACATCTATACCTGAATCCATTCACGGCACAAAAAGTCTCCTTACATTAGGCAAACTTGGAGCACACCCATTACTACTTCCTAGAGCACATACAGGCAATGCACAATGGGAGCAAAGACAAACAAAAAACCCAGAAACAATGTCGGAGTCCACTCACAGATTCTCTTTCTCCAGTTCTAATGACATAAAGCTTATTCCCAAATGACAATTCAAGTACTTTTCAAACCTTCAGAGAGTGGTCAATTTCCGATGTTAAAGCTAAAGGAGATGAACCCAGCAGACTATTTTGTTTAAGAAAGATGTAGAGATAAGCCAATGGGGCCCAGAGTTAAAGAAAAATAAGGTACTTTGCAAATATAGAACCAATGGGTAAAACTATTAGAGAAATGGGACAAATTATAAGTGAGCCTTAAATCTGCCTTTATCCTATTAAGCACAGCTCCCTGCAGAACTTAGAGCACTGCCTTGCAGAAAAAAGGAGCTCATAATTGTTGAAAGAATTTACTTCCCTGTGGAATTCATATTTTGAGGTCTTTGATCCGTAAAATTCATGACTATATAAATATATATAGTATTATATTAATTTTCTTTGGAGGAGTCATTCCGCTAGCATGTACAGCAGTGTTCAAGCCCTGCCCAGATATAAGCATGCATCCTTTCTTGCCTTCATGACTACTTTAACTAGTTACAACACCACAGTTACAAATCATGCCAAATGAAATTTACATGACATGTCCACTAAAGACCAAATTTAAACAGAACTTTATAGTGCCAAAATGTTAACACACTATTTGAGTTTTTACCCCCCGAAATGTAAATCCCCAACTTGCTAGTTATAATCCTTGAACAAAAAAATTATTTTTGAGAAACATGTTTCAATGGTTGAGATATATCTGTATCTGCATAGATATTCCATTTGAATAGAGATAGAGATGTATCTCACACTTTGTGAGTTGGTCTGAGGTGAGAGGTACTACGAGGCATAAATTATACATCATTACATTTAAGGAGCTTCAATGCACGTCTCATACCCTGTTATCTCCTTTATTTCAGTTCTTGCTTACCAAGACTAACGTAGAAACCAATATGATGTTGTCCTATGCAGCCAGAGGAAACATTTGCACAGGAAAAAGCAACAAAAAAGAAGAAAATCATTTAGATACCAGAAAAGACAAATGAAGGAAAGAAAAGGGTAAGAAAGGAGGACACATAAGCAATACTACTGTTCCATAAGCTTTTTGATTAGTTTTTCAATAAAACTGTCACACAGATAAAACCAGATATTAAAATAATTCATTCATTAAAAGCTTTAGTATGGAAATAGTAATTAAAGTTCCTAAAATGAACTAAAGTTATATTTTAAAAACTGGTATTTAGAAAATATTATTCTTAAATATTATGAAAATATTTATCAATAATGTAAGTAACCACTTATAAGAGCAAGGAACAGTTTTGGTTAAGCCAATAGAATCAATACTAGCAGATAAATATATTTGCCAGATAGACATAAAAGAGAAAAATATTTTTTAAAATAAGGAGCATAAAACTGTTCTATCTTACTGAATTAAATTCATTTTAACTTCTGGTTAAATTTCCATTCCAAGAGAGCCAGCTTCTTCCTGTACCTGCTAATCTAAAAGATTAAGACTTTGATTACTTGTCTTTGTAAAAGTGGAGAAGGACGGAAGGAAAAAATGAAAGAAAACTGAAGGATTATGTTTCATCTATGAACTGTCTTATCAATTCTACTTCCAAATTATATCCCAAATCTAGGTACCTGTCACTCCTTGCCTGCCTCAGCTTTAGAGCAGGCTACCACAAGCCCTCTGGCCTGGACGACCATGTCAGCCTGCCCTGATCCCATATTTGAATGTTCTCATCCATTCACCAGACGCGTTACAGGCACACATGATCTGAAAACATAATGTGGACAGTCATTCCCCCGTTTAATACTCTCGACCACTTTCCTGTGCCCTTGGAATGCAGTCCTAGCTCTTTGCCGTGGCCTACCATCCCCGTATTCTAGCCCCGTGCATCCCAACTTCGCCTCGCTCAACTGAGTTCCAGTTACACTAGCCTTACATTTTCTAAAACAAACCAAGTCTTTGCCACCTCAGGAAATTTGGAAGACTATTCTTCCAACCCATCCTGTCCCTGTCCCCACCATGGCATGCTTTTCTCATCCCTCAAGTCTCAGCCTAGGTGAAATTTCCTCAAGGAGGCCCTCCCTGACTACCATACTTAAACTCCTCCTACCCATCATCACACTCTTTGATTCTTTCAGAGCACATCACTAAATCTATACTTTAATTCATTTCTTTGATGTTTCCTTCCGTATCTTCCTTCCCTCCCTTCTCCCTTCCTTCCCTTTGTAGCCATTCTGCCATTTTGACTGAGGATCCCACAAGGATTGACATCCTCTATTTCTGATTCATGAATGAAAACCCAGAGCCGAGCACAGTGCCTGCCACATAGTAGATGCTGGATAAATCTGTTGAATGAATGAACTTTTAAGAAATGGCCAACCTGAGAGTCCATCAGTTTGTAGACTTATGTCCACTCTTGGTCTCCAAGCAAAACTAATTCCAATTTTCCACGGGAGAATGTCCTTTCAAATATACATTCAAGCAACTCATAATGTTCTGAAGAAATCATTCCACACATAAAATGAATCTCTGAATATAGTTGTGCAAGCCTATTTTCTTACAGTTAAGATTTGATCAACATCTTCTCTAGGAAAAATTTTTCCATATCTAATCAAAGCACTCCATTAAAAAGTCTCAGTCCCTTTAAACTTTTAGTGAATTAAAATTATCAGATTTATCTAAGTTACGAATATTGGACTTTACTCTCATAACGTCTTTTCCCTCCTTACCCAGGCTACATCACATATGTCATTATGGTTTTTGTTGCTAATAACATCTTTAAAAAATATTGTCATATTTCTCAAATATAAGATGTCATTAATGGTAAGTACTGTTATTCTATTATTTTATACAGCATTAAGAAAGGAGTTTAATAGGACATCCCATATACAGCTAGGACCCGAAGGGCTACAGCCTCAGTATAATAACACACGTGCCACATGAAAAGAGACAGCAAGCAGAACAACTTACAGGTCTCAATTTTGGCACCAATTAGCTAAAGAAAGGAAAAACAACCTCCTCTGAGAATGTAAACCACAAGGCACGACTCACACAGGTCTAAAGTATGAGTTCACACTACCAGTGGTTCAAAACTCCTAGACACAGAGTTTAACGTAAGGTGGTCTCAAATTAGTAGCGTTCTTGGTGAACAGCAGAAGCAAACTTAAATGCTGTATAGAAGAACTGGACTTCAATGCAGGCCTGTAGCAATTGCAAGACAATATTGACTGCTGGATTTATTCCAATTTCAGAGATGAAGAATTGTGAGGGGAAAGTGTATATCTCAGAATTGATGAAATACTATGTATTTTCTAATTGCTCATTGCTGGTTTACAGGACTGATATTTATTCTGAATAGTGATAGGTACCCAGAGATCTTATTGTATTAATGCTTTGCTAGATTGCAGAGTCTACTGAAATTTCTATGTAAACAATCATACCATCTATGGATAATGATCATTTTGCTTCCTGTTTTCCAATCCTATAGCTGTTATTTCTTTTTTGTTTTATTTTTGTTTATTATTCTTACTTATTTGTTTCCTTGGTCTTATTATCTAGTACTTGTATAATACTAAATAGAATCAATATTAGTAGACATATTTGTTTCATTTTATTTTTTAAATTGACAGATAAAGTTGTATGCACTTATTTTAAGTGTTAAAATGCTTTTAACACTTCACCATTAAATCTATTTCCTTTGGGTCTCTAGGATATTAAGAAGGTTATTTTTTATTCCCAGTTTTAAGAGTTTTTGTCATGAATCATATGTAATTAATGCTTTTCCCCATACATAAAAACAAAATGTTTCTTTCTTTTAATCTGTTAATATGGTTAATTAACAGATTTCCTAATATTAAACCATCTTTGGATTCATAGGAGAAAGCCAACACATTCAGAACTTCTAAAAATCTGATATTTTTCACATGCATTTGTTTATCTAATAATTTATTTGTAATTTCTGCATCTATATTTTAGGTAGAACCGCCCTTTCATTTTTCCTTTCTCATGTTATACCTGTCTGGTTGTGATATCAAAGTAACATTAGCCTAATAAAATGAACTCACAACTTTTTTTTCCATGTCTACAGCAATTTGTGTAAGATAGGGTTATCCCTTTCTTGAAGCTTTGGAAGAACTTTCCTATAAAGTTATCTGGACTTCGTCGGTTTTGCTTGTTTGCAGAGGGCAGCAGAAGATGGAGGAGATTTTTAACTTTGAATTCAACTCCTTTATTGATTATTGGTTTACTCAGGCTTTCTTCTTCTTAAATAAGGGTTTTAATCTATATTTTTCTAGGATACTGTCTATATTATCAGGGTTTTAAAATTTATTGGTATAAACTGTAATTTTAAAAATAGATTTTTAAAAATCTCTAGCAAGCTTTCCTTATTAATTCTTTTTTTGTTCCTGACTAAACTTACAAAATACTTGGTTATTTATTAGTTTTTTCAAAGAATTGGTTTATGGACTTGTCAATCCTCTACTTTTTTACCTTTAATTTTCTATTAAGTTAGTTTTTGCTCTTACCTTTATTCTTTCTTTCTAATGCTTTATTGCTCTTTTTCTACCTTCTTAATTTGGATGTTTAATTCATTAATTTTCAGCAATTTTTAACTGATTTTACCAGACACTCTAGTATCCCTGGACTAGAACTCATTTTTAACATGAAATCCTCAGCTTTGGGAAGAGAGAGTTTCCTAGTTCACAGAGTAGTGTCAATTCAGATCCCAATCTCACGTGAGATTTTGATTTTATGAGGAGACGTTTTCTCCCCAGCTCAGCAACCAGGCAGAAGCAGATAAGCTTTGTCTCCTATTCTGTTGGGTATACAATTTTTCTGGTCCACCTTTCCTCTGATGAAAACTGGAAAAGAATCTCAAGTTTAAAATTTCCTTCTGTCTCTACTCAAATATTAACTACTCAAATATTAACTAATCACAAATGATTTTTCTGAATAACTTCTCTCAATATTCCATGGTTCTCTTATTTTATTTGCCCAAACAGTACCTGATATGACTCAAGTATTCTATTTTCCCAAATAATATTTACCCCCACCTGGTGTATTAGATATTTGCTTATTCGTGGTTGCCTGTACTCTTCCCCTCCCCTGTTAAAATTTAAGCTCCATGAGAGCAGGGGCTTTATGTGACTGGATGTTTGCCTCATCATTAAACAGGACTTTCCATTTTATTAGTCAGAAATGCTTTAAAGCAAAAGCAAAAACCTTAGCAAAAACTGAAATAGAACATAGATGCTACTTTCCTTTGAACTATGGCACTTAGCCATGACAAATTACACTCAAAGGATATCTTTGTGGGTGTAAAAATCTATCATACGAACAGAAGAGTACTCCAAACACATATGTCCAGTTTAAAGGATAGTTATACATGAATACTCATGTACGTGCAGCTGAGGTCAAGAAACAGAATACTGCTAGAGCCACAGACACTCCTGCCATGTGTGCTGCTCTTGCCACACAGCTTCTCATCTTCCCCAGAGATAACCATTACCATGACTTATAAAAATCCATTTCCTTGTCTTTATCGCCTTATCATACAATGTACAACCCTCAAAACAATACAGTCTACTTTTTCCTATTTTCAAAAAATATATAACATTAAAATATATCAGAATATTACAATTTATATTCATTTTTAAATAAAGTCTGTCTGTGGAAATCAAGAGACCTGATGAATATTGGAAGCTTCAAAAAATTAACATCTATACACTCAGAAATCTAATAAAAGGGAACAGTTGCAAGAATAATACTAAACACATAGTAAAAAAGATTTTCAACTTTTGTACAAATGTGCTTTTTGATTATATTTTTATCTTTCAAATCATGGAACATAACTCAACCGAGAAGAGGCCTGGGCAAAAGGGGAAATGAACCACAAATTAAAATGTCCCCATAGATCTTACACAAAATGTTCCTTCAATCTTAGTGAATCAAGAATTAACTTGATAGGCAGAAAAAAAAATCATCAGAGATATAAAATACATTTCAGCGTTTAGGAAACTATTTTTTATGTCATTTCCCATCTGGAAAACTCTAGAAAATCCTTTGAATTAGCAGAAATGAGAAAAGAACAATTAGAATTGCATCTTCTCCAGAATGTTAGTTATGCAGTAATATATCCATTAAGCTATATATTTATCTCGGAGAAAATGTTTGTAACTAACACAGTCAACGTGAAGGGCGTGAGTTGGCATAGAATTTAACATTTCTATCAACCTAAAGAAGAAACAAACCTTTCAAGTTCTTTCTTTTGTCCTCCAAATGCAATCACTGTTCTAATTGCTGCTAAGACCTCTTCAGCTACTGCTCCAGCTTTTGCATATGCAAGAAGTTCTTTATCAGTAAATGAAGATAACATCTGTTTAAACATACAAGTTCAGATTACTTAAAATTTTTTGACAACTTTATCTTTTGTAAAGTAAAAATAAATATATACACAAATGCTGCTTGTATGTTAACGTATGTGTAGAACAAAATCTTTTACTTGTCTTTGATCAGGATGCTCCATTTTTTAGTATTAATATTAAAATATATATATTTGCTGTGTAAGATGCCTCAAATTCTTTTTGGACTGAGATGGTGCATAATAAATTAGATTACTTGAAAATTTTATTTTCCCACTGAAAACCTCATAGATCCTAATCCAAATAAACATAACTGGAACTTTTGGGAGATGTTAAATTTCAGAAAAGAAGATATATACTATAATCATAAACAAATACAGAAAACAGGCATAAGAAAACAGTGTGCGTGCTCAACACAGCAAATGCTAATGGCACTCTGGTTCGGAAGTGCCCAGGTGGGAGGCCAGAAGAATGCAAGGGACCAAGCACATGTGGTGACATGACTTCAAGAAGGCTCCCCTGCCAGGGTAAGTTAAGAGTTTCCTTTGCTGGTGCTCTTGGGCAAAGCAACGCATGCAGCCACCAGGGAGGTGTTTGTTTCCTGGGCGCTCTTTGATCCTTCTCTTTGGTTCCTGAGCATTTATTCTGTGGATGAAACAGTACTGGATACATTATACACTAATTTGTTCTTCTCAGCTGCACAGCGAAGTAGATATTATTTCCCCCACTATGTATATGAGGAAATGGAGGCATGAAGAAATTAAATAATTTGCTAATAAGGGGAATATTCAGGATTCAAGCTTGAGTTCATAAGGCTTCAAAGGCTGAATTAACAGCCACTGGAGTAAATCTCTGAAACCAGCCACTAACATGTCAACTTGAGTGCCAGAGGGCCCTATTATGAAAGCTAGATCAATTGGTATGGGCAAAGGACTAACAGGTTACCACTTGTACCTGGAATGCTGAAGTGGTCAAACATCTAAATAAAAATTACACACAACCAATTTATTTAAAAATTCTGATTAAACAGATCACACTCTTTCAATAAATAATTCACAGGCATTTGTGGGCTAGTTTATGTAACACTAGTCTATTCCTTCTTGGCATAAAAAGCTCAAAGTTGTTTTGATTTTAACAGCATTTCTCCCCTTCCTGTGTACTGAAGTAAAAGGAGCTATTGTAGATACAGGAATGGGTGGATGAAAGCAGACAAACACTGATTAACCACATCTGTGAGCAAACATTGTGCTGCATGTATCTCTTCTCTTTAGTACCCAGAACCACATCGCATCGATTCACTAGAGCTTCCCGACTTTTCAAACGATCTTCCCAGGGCTTCCTTGCCACAGTCATTCACAGTGCTTGATCTGAGTTAGGGTGGTCAGCGCCATCCCCGAACAAACAGGTCTGCAGAACAGAGGACGCTCACGCAACATGTTTTAGCAATGTTTCTCTGCTGCTTCTGAAACCTCCCGGGGCCACAATAATTGCCCACACTAGGGCAGCCAACAGGAATATTACCACGAAATATATTTGAATTAGGAGTTCAAAAAAGATGCTATTTTAATTTATTGCTAATATATCAAGTACCGCACTGATTCAACAAATCTGGCTCATTTTTCCTTACACTAACCCATCTCTTCTCCCAAAGGCTGGTAATTTTAATAAGGCTAATTAGCATTAGTTTGAGATATATAAAATTGTTACCTCTATATGTTAAAAGCTGTCTGATATAGGCAATTTTGTATTGTTCAAATATATTCAGAAGCAATATTTTGGACCACTACAGGAATTTTGACCTATATCTTTATGCTATTTTTTCATTTATCAATGTAGGTTTTTGTTTTGAGATCATTTTAAGTACTTTTTTAAAACTTTTTGTTGTGAGATAATTGTAGACTCACATGCAGTTGTACAGAACAATACAACGAGATCCCATATACCCCTCTGTCCAGTGTCTTCCAACAGTAACATCTTGGAAACTACAAACAACATCCCAACCAGGAATTTAACATTGATATAATCCATCAGTGCTATTCAGATTTATCAGTTTACATACACTCGAGTATGTGTGTGTGTGTGTGCGTGTGCGTGTATATTTAGTTCTAAGCAATGTCATCCGCTATGAAGATTCCTGTGACTATCGCCACAATCATGATGCAGAACAATGGTCACAAGGATCCTTCATGCTACCTTATTTATTATTTATTTTTACAGACAGGATCTTGCTCTGTTGCTCAGGCTGGAGTGCAGTGGTGTGATCATAGCTCACTGTAATCTTGAACTCCTGGACTCAAGTGATCCTCTTGCCTCAGCCTCCTGAGTAGCTGGGACTATAGAACAGGTGTGTACCACAAATTTTTAAAATTTTTTTGTAGAAATGGGGGTCCTTCATGCTACCTTTTATAACCACAGCCACCTCTGTTCCTACCCCTTGCCTCTCCTCTCCCCCATCACCCTTAAGTCCTAGCAACCTTTAATCTGTTGTCATCACTATAATTTTATCATTTTGAGGATGTTATATAAATGGAATCATATGATACATAACACCTTTTGGGATTTTTTTTTTTCACACAGCATAATTCTCTGGAAATTCATTCAGGTTGTTGCATGTATCAATAGTTCTTTCCTTTTTACTGTTGGTTAGTATTCCATGGGATGTATATATCATGGTTTCCTTAACCATTAAACTGTTGAAGGAGACCTGTATCATTTCCAGTTTGGGGCTATTATGAATGAAGCTGATATAAATTTTTATGTATAGGATTTTATGTAAATATAATTTTCTGTTCTCTTAGATAAATGCTCTGGAGTGTAGTTGCTGGATTGCATGGTAATTGCATGTTTAGTTTTATAATACACTACAAAACTGTTTTCCAGAGTGGCTGTACCATGTTATATTCTCACAAGCAATCTGTCAGTAATCTTGTTTGCCTGCATTCTTTCTAGCATTTGGTGTTTCATTATGTTTTATTTTAGCCACTCTGATAAATGTGTAGTGACAGTTCACTGTGGTTAATTTGCATTTCACTGATAGCTAATGATGCTGAACAACTTTTCATGTGTTTACTTGCCATCTATATACCCTCATTTCATTCCTGAAATGTCTGTTCTTGTCTTTTGCCCATTCTCTAATTGGATTTTTTTTTTACTGTTGAGTTTTGAGAGTTCTTTATATATTCTAGATAGTTCTTTGTCAGATATGTGGTTTGCATATAATCCTTTTCCGGTCAATAGCTTGTCTTTTCATTCTCTTCACATGGGCTTTCACAGAGAGAATGTTTTTAGTTTTAACGAAGTATAATTTATCAAGTATTACTTTTAAGGATCATGATTTGGTGTCAAGTTTAAGAACTCTGTCCAGGCCCAGATCGCAAAGATTTTCTCCAATTTTTTTTCCCCTAAAAGTTTTATAGCCTTATATTTTACATTTAATTCTGTGATCTATTTTGAGTTAATTTTTATATAAAATATGAGATTTGGCTGGGTGTAGTGGCTCAAGCCTGTAATCCTAGCACTCTGGGAGGCTAAGGCGGGTGGATTACTCAAGGTCAGGAGTTCGAAACCAGCCTGAGCAAGAGACAGACCCCGTCTCTACTAAAAATAGAAAGAAATTATATGGACAACTAAAAATACATATATAGAAAAAATTAGCCGGGCATGGTGGTGTATGCCTGTAGTCCCAGCTACTCGGGAGACTGAGGCAGGAGGATCACCTGAGCCCAGGAGTTTGAGGTTGCTGTGAGCTAGGCTAATGCTAGGGCACTCTAGCCAGGGCAACAGAGCCAGACTCTGTCTCAAAAAAAAAAAAAAAAACATGAGATTTAAGTTTTTTGTTGTTGTTGTTAACTCCAGCACTATTTGTTGAAAAGGTTGTCCTTCCTCCATTAAATTACCTTTTCACCTTTGTCAAAAAGCTGAGCATATTTGCATAGGTCTATTTCTGGGTTCTCTCTATTCTATTTCATTCATCTATGTGTCTATTCTCTATCAATACCACAGTCTTGATTGTCATAGCTATATGGTAAGCCTTGCTTCACTTACTCCTCTCATTTTATTCTTCTTTGTCAAGATTGTTTTAGCTATTCTAGCACCTGTGTCTCTCCATATAAATGTTTAGAACAAGCTTGCTTGTCCATGTTTACAAAAAACCTTACTGTAATTTTTATAAGAATTACCTTAAACTATATATCAGTTTGGAAAGAATGGACATGTTTACTATGTGGAATCTTCTAATCCAGGGGTCCCCAACCTATGGTGAGTTGTATAATTATTTTTTATATATTACAATGTAATAATGTAATAATCACAATATAATAACAGAAATAAAGTACACAATAAATATAATGAGCTTGAGTCATCCCAAAACCACCACCCCCAATCCATGGAAAAATTATCTTCTATGAAACTAGTCCCTGGTGCCAAAAAGGTTGGGGACCACTGTATACACTAAGTCTTTCTCCACTTATTTAGTCTCCTTAGATCTCTCTTCTCAGCATTTAATAATTTTCAGTGCACAAGTCCCAATATGTTTCAATAAGTATACACAAATATTTAACTTTATTTGGAGTGATTGTAAGTGGTATGGAATTTTAAATTTTGGTTTCTGTATGTTCATTGTTGGGGTGTAAAAATGCAATTGATCTGGTATTCTGTAAGTTTTCCAAACTCAGTTGGGAGGCTTTTTATAGGTCCCTGGGGATTTTCTATATAGAAAATCATACTATCTATAAATAGGTATAGTTTTCTTTCTTCTTTTCCAATCTTTATGCCTTTATTCTTCTTGTCTTATTGCAGTGGCTTGACATTCCAGTGCTTTGATGAAAAAGAGTAATAAGAGCAGAACTGCCTTATTCCTGATCTTGAGGAAAACAGTCTTTCACCATTAAGCATGATGTTAGCTGAAGGATCTCTGTAGATGATCTTTACAGAGTTGAGGTAACATCCCTCTACTCTTAACTTGCTGAGAGTTTTTAATCAAAGGATCTTAGCTATTCTCAAATGTCTTCACTGTGTCAATCGATATGATCATATGGTTTTTCTTCTTTAGCTTGTTGGTGTGGTAAATTTTGTGATCGATTTTCAAATGTTGAATCACTGTTGTATAGCTAGAACAAATCCTACTTGGCCATGATGTATAATTCTTTTCATATATTGCTAGATTTGATTGCTAATATATTGTTGAGGAATTTTATTCTAAATTGATGAAAGATATTGCTCTGTAGTTTTGTTTTGTGGTATTGCCTTTGTCTGGTTTTGGTGTCAGGGTAAAACCAGCTTCATAATGTTTCCTCCTCTTTTTTCTGCACATGATTATATAAAATTGTTGTTAATTCTTTTTCAAATGTTTGGTAGAATTTTCCAGTGAAACCATCTAGGCCTGGAGAATTCTTTCTTAGGAACTTTAAAGTTACAAATTCAATTTCTTTAATGAGCATAAGACTATTCAAATTATCTAGTTCATCTTAGTTCAGTTTTGGTAATTTGTGGCTATCAAGGAACTGATCTCTATATTGTCAAATTTATGAGCATAAAGTTGTTCATAGCATTCCCTTATCTTTCCAATGTCTGCTGTATTAGTAGTTACATCCCATATTTCATTCCTGACATTGGCTATTTATGTCTTCTCTTTTTATTTTTGTCAGTCTCACTAGGGGTTTATCAATTACATTTATTTATTTTTTGGCGAAGAAAAATTTTCTGCTTCATTGATTTTCTTTACTGTTTTCTGATTTTCAATTTCATTGGTTTCTGCACTTAGCTCCATTATTTCCTTCTTTTGCTTGCTTTGGTCTTATTTTGCTTTTCTTTTTCTGCTTTCTTGAGGTAGGAACTTAGGTTATTGATCTGATTCCTCATTCTTAATATAAACATTTAATGCTATAAATTTCTCTCTTTGCACTTGTTCAGCTACATCCCAAATATTCCTATATGTTGTCCTTTGTATTTTTTAATTTTCTTTGAGATTTCCTGATCTATGGAGTATTTAAAAGTGTGTGGTTTAATTCCAACACTTAGAGATTGTTTTGTCTTTCTGATTTTGATTTCTAATTTGATGCCACTGTTGTCAGAAAAAACACAGTTTATTGTTTCAGTTATTTTAAATTTGTTGAGGTTATTTTATGGTCCAGGATATGATCTTGGTGAATGTTTTATGGTCACTTAAAAAGGAAAGATTAATATGTATCCCACCGTTGAGTAGAATGTTCTATAAATGCCAATTAGATTTTGGTGGTGGTTTGTGCTATTCAAATTTTTTATATTCTAGTTGATTTTCTGTCTAGTTGTTCTATCAGTTGCTTGTGGGGAGGGGGTTGGTTAAGTCTCCAAATATAATTGTGTATTTTTCTATTTCTTTCAATTCTGTTTTTATTTCATGTATTTTGAGGCTATGTTATTAGGTGCATACATATTTAGGGTCATTATGTCTTCCTGGTGGATTGATATTTTTACCATTACATAATGTTTCCCTTTTTCTCTAGAAATTTTCTTTGCTTTCAAGTCTACATTACCAAATATTAATATAGTCATTCCTTTTTAAAAAATTATTATTTTATGATATTTTTCCATACTATTACTTCTATTCAATTTATGTTATTCAATCTGAAGTTCTTGTAAGCAGCATATAGTTAGGTCTCTTTTTTTTAATATACTCTGTTATTTTTTCTTTTGATTGGTTTATTTAGACCATTTAAAGTAGTTAATGATATGTCAGCACTTAAGTCTACCATCTTATTATTTGTTTCCCATGGTTTTTATTCCTCTGCCTCCCTTTTCCTGCCTTCCTGTAGGTTACTTGATCAATTTTTAGGATTCTATCTTACTTTATTTATAGCATTTTTGAATGTATCTTTTTGCAAGGGTTTCATAATGGCTTCTCTGGGTACTATAATATTCATATGTGACTTACAATAGTCTACTGATATTAACATTTTACCACTTATAACTAGTGGTTCAATTGTCAAACATGATTTATGAATCTCACGAGGAAAAGGAAAATCTATTGTATATGCCCATATTTCTGCTCCTTCTGTTTTGTTCCTTTCCTTTCCTGATGCTCCAATATTTCTTCTTTTATTATTTCCTTTCTGTTTGAAGAATTTCACTTAGCCAATCTTTAACAGGAGGTATACTTGTGAAAAAAATTCTTTAAGTCTTCTTTGATCTGAGACTATTTTTATTTCCTCCTCACTCCTGAAGGATAGTTTCACCAGATATCGTATACACACTTGGTAGTTCTATGAGTACTTGAAAAACATTGTGCCACTTCTAGCCTTCATGGCTTCAGATGAGAAATACTTTGTCATTCAAACTTGTGTTCCCCTATAGGAAATATGTTGTTTTTCTCTAGCTGATTTCAGTATTTTTCCTTTAGTTTTCAATAGTTTAATTATGATGTGCCTTGGTATGGATTTCTTTGGTTTTATCCCATTTGGGATTGGCTCCACTTCTTGGATCTGAAGACATGTCTTTTACCAAATATGGACAATTTTCCACTATTATTTTCTCAAATACTCCTTCGATCTCACTTTATTTTTCTTTTTCTTTTGGGACTTTGAGGATACAAATGTTGGACCTTTTGTAATTGTCCCACAGGTCCCTGAGGCTCTTTTTATTTTCTGTTCCAGAATGGGTGAATTCTATTATACTATCTCCAGGTTCACTGATTCTATCCCATCATTTACAATTGCTCAGATTGAGCCCATTCAGCATGATTCTTACTTTTGTTGTTGTGTCTCTCTGTTCTCTAATTTCATTGTTCTTTCTAATAACTTCTATTTTATTGCTGATATTTTCTATTTTTTGTATTGTTCCAAAGGAATTTTTAATTGATTCCTCAAGTATTTTTATGAAGGCTGTTTTAAAATCCTTGTCAGAGAATTCCAACATTTGAATTATCTCGGTGTTAGTGTCAGTTAATTTTGTTTTTCCTCATTCAAGTTTTAATTTTTTTGGGTTCTTAGTATGACAGGTGACTTTCTATTATACCCTGGACATTCTATTATTTTAGGAGTTTTGGGGTCCTATTTAAATCTTTTATTTTTACAGGCAGTCACTCTGTTTATGTTTGGTATGCTATTCTTGGCCTACTTTTGTGAGCTGTGGTGCCAGAGGCAGTTTAATATTCAGAGCCTTTGTGGTATTATTTTGGTCAGCTTGGTTTATCTGAAGATGTTGGTGCTCCAGCCCTTGCTTCTGCTAGTGGGGTGAAAGTAGTTTCTCAGCGTCGGACTGCCAGATATCTCCTGATGAGGGAAGAGTGTGGTCATGGTTTCCCCTACCAGTGTCCTCTAGCTGCCCCAGTGTCTCTGAGCAGGGAAAGAGGGTCTTGGGCACACGAGTACAAAGAGACTTCCTGGGCCAGGCTGCCTGTTGTGACAGGGTCCCTTCCTTTTATGCCTACTTGCTTCTGTGTCTCTTGAGTTAGCGAGGAGAGACTCAGGCTCATGGGGGAAAAAGAGGCTTCCCAGACTGGGCCACATTTCTTTTTTAATATGGCTGCCCACCAGAGGATTTAAGAAATTAGTTTGAAATCAAACCAAAAATTTATGGCAGAGTAGGGATTAAAACTTAGGTCTCTAGCAGCCAGCCTAAGGGCTCCTTTTACTAAACAAATAGTATCTGAGGCAATGCATAATTAATTATTAAAAGATTAACTTAGGGACTGTTTTTTATCTTAACTAGAATGGACATCAACACATTTTAAATAGTTTTTCAATGAATACTGATCCTAAGAGCTTGCCACCCGACTTGCTAAATATTCTAGTATACAGAAAAATCAATTAACAACAGTAAGCTTTTGCCAAATATTTGTTAACTGATAACCACTGGGAACAAACATATTTAAACCTTGTGTTACTCTGAGCAAAAAATTAACAGTTCTCAGAACTTTTCTTTCTCTGTAAAATGAGATAGTATCTATACTCAGAAAAATAACATTTATACATGGATGCCCGACATAGCAGATGCTCAATAAATGATAGTTATTGTTTACAATAACAAAACAACATCCATCCTATGGGGTAAAATTTCTTAATACTTACAGCCTGACTTACTTTGCGTTAGGCTCAGCTTTGGTTGTCCTTTCATTACTTACACCCTTTTGCTACATGAATTTGTAGTGCCTTCTCTCAGTTGTGTTGAACTCAACAAAGATTACATACTAGGACAATCTCTCTACCACAAACCCACTCCTACATCAAATCAGTTTAAAATTATTAATAACATCATGCCCACCTTGAAAGGGAAAATAGGTTTTACAAGATTGTTGGAAGTATGTGTGCGGAGGTGGAGAGGGCTACTTCTCCTGCTTTGCCTTCAAAATGAGAGAGAAAACTGGAGACTAAGGATTTATGTGACATGGAACTAGAAAGTACCTATTTTCTTAAATTATTTTTATAACAATGAATTTAAATGTGTATAAATGTAGAACCATTTACAGTGCTGACAAAATTATAACATCAATTTACAAATTAAACAAAATCTATACAACCAAAAACATTATAATTTAAAAAATATTAATTGAATGGGACTTGAGTGCTGTTCACTGAACTTGAATTTCTACTTATTATGTGAATAGGGCATCATCTGCTACAGAGCACAGCTCCTTGAAGTTCAGTAAGGTTGTTTTTTTTTTAAATGAAGGCAGAAGATGAAATATGAGAGTTATTTTCCTCCTTGCTCATCCCTTTCCTAAAATAATCCATGATGGCCAGGAACATCATGGAGTCCCAGCAGGCCTGCACTCAGTGAAGCTGGATATATTCATCAAGCTGATTTTGAACAGAAAATTTAAGCAAGGTCATCACGTGGTAAAAATACCCTTCCACTGAAGGCGGGTACAGTTCAAAATCTGGATTCACAGGCTTTACCTACCTTTGCACAGACAGCAGCTGACAATCCAAGAACAGGGCTGATGGCCAAAATCACAAGGGTCAGCTTCCAACCACGTGTAAATCCTACTATAAAACCAGTGAAAAATGTTGCCGTTGACTGAAAGAACATTCCAATTTTGTCACCAATTCCTTCATTAACTTTGGAGACATCACTAGAAGAATAGTGTTAGAAATAAATGTCAGAATTATAAACACAGAACTTTCCCCTTCAAGCCTGTTTTGTTTTGCTTTGAATGTAGGTTAGTTCTATCTAGGGTCTCTGGCATATATGCTTGTTTTATTTGTCAGAACGTAAGTTTCTACTAGGATATTTGTTATTAACAGCAACAATCTCTAAGTTTCTAGCAGAATATTTGTCGTTAACAACAAAAATCTATAGTCCACCCAGCCCCAGGAAATGGACATGGAGTACTCAAGAATTATTCAACCTAGAAATTCAAAATTTGTTGGAAATTTCCCCAGAAAGCATTTTGTTATTGCTGTACTGCGCATTCTCAGAGGATCTCTTCATTCCAGCAAAGACAAATCCCTCATTCAGTGCTAGTCGTGCAGTCCCCTCATGCCCCGCTGGGCCCTGGGAACAAAAGGATGCATAAGACGTGGTTGCTGCCAAGAAGGAATTTCGTCTCATCATTACTTCTGAGTGACACCCTAACACCTCCTAACAGATGTGATGACATGTATTTCATTTTATTAAGAATGAGAACCACATCCGAGTTGAACGTTAAACTAGGTACTTACTCTGTGAGCCGGGTGTTGAGTTCCCCGACATCATGCACATCAAACCAGCCTATTTCCTGTCTCATTATAGCATGGAAAAACTGTTTTCTAATTCTGTATGTTTGTCTTCCAGCTGCCAGGCACCAAAATGAAACCTGAATGTAAGCAGCAACAAGCACCCCAGCACCGATTCCACTGTAATAATAGGCATACCTGAAAAACAATAAGAACACTGCACATACTATTTTCTAATTGATGCATCTTTCCCAAAGAAACCACACGTTTTTATTTTTTCAGTTATCTGGGTATCTTGTCATTCTCAATAAATAAGAAGGGGTTGTAACAAGCAGTGTTGATGGTCAGCATCCAACTATATCTGTACCAGTACAGTAGAATGGTTAAGAGTGGTGCATGCTTTGGCTCAAATCCCAGCTCCTCACTTCACTGATGTGTAATCTCAGGCAAGCTGCTTAACCTTTCTAAGCTTCATTTTCTAACCAGTAAAATGGAGATAAGAATAGTAATATAGTCATGTGTGAAATATACTTGGGCCAGTGCCTGGCTCACAGTAAGCACTCAGAGAACGCCAGTTACTGTGAAAGGCTGTGTGGTGTGTTGGGCGGTCACAGCATCAAGTAAGATCCACCCACGTGGTCCTGTCTACTTTTATTGCATCAGTTGATGATCACTTTGGGGTGGTCTTTGCACATTGGGGAATGGAAGAAGTGACAGAACTAATTTAAGCATTTAGATTCAGATTTCTAAATTGCTCAGCTCTGGCCATCAGATTTTCTGAATAGATTCTAAGGATTTTCATTTGTATTCATCTATGCCTTCTTGGGCTCTCTTTCTATTAACAGCTAGAGAAACTTTGCATTAGATGAAAGTAATATCTTAGTTTGTACACTGAGAGGTCTAAGAACTGATGATGAAGAGTATTTTGCCAATAAATACTTGGATATTGAAAAAAAAAAAAAGAAAGTGGAACCAAGAGATGGAAATGGTCCCCTGGCCTTTGGTCTACGAATCTGGCAGAGCTTAGATGCCAAGAGACAACCAAAAATTTAAGAAAGTATTTTTATATCATCTGCCCAACTGGCTATCATGAGTTACCCTAAAATGATTAATGAATCAACTAGCAGCCCTTCCAGTTTAAACTCTAACAATAAGAAACACAGGCATCATCTAAAATCAGACCCTTGATCAATATAGAAATGCTGAATTAATGTTTCCTTGCTCTGAGTCTTCATATTTAAAAAAGCAAACAGTTCTTGGCTTCACTAAACAATTTTTAGGTTAAAGGCAAACATTTTAAGATGAAATGCAGTATTCCAATATTCCCACTTTTAAAGTTCACCACTTGTCATCTTCAAATTAAAATGTGTGTATGAACCATGCAAAAGATACAAAGACGGCTATATAGTAAGCAGTCTTCGATGTTATTGTTCACAATTCAGTGCTCCACCTATCAGGAACCTTGGTAACCAAATCTTCCCCAACCTACACCATGTAATTTACAATGTATTTATCACAGAAAATGCAATTAGAGCAATACATTTTAGTTAATAGATAACTCAATAGTTAATTATTATCCAAGTGTTATAGCACTTGGTGTAGCAAGGGATTGCTAAAAAGAAGTCTCCTTTAACAAGTAGAACTCATGCTTTGAGAATCAGTTTATGTACTTTCAATCATCAGTGTATGTTTACTCAAAATATATTTATATTTAAGCACTTGTGATAATTACAGGACATTCTATTTCATTTCCCCCAATATGCAAAATAATATCTCTCCACAGGAATCTTTGGGAGTATTTGCTTCTCATCTTTCAAAATATGATCAAGTATCTCTATTTTCTTCAAATCTACCATATCATTTATAGGATGATATAGAATCATTACCTTCTGATTCACCAACACATACCTTTGGAAATCTATCATAAGCTATTCCAGGGAATAAACTTCAAAATACGTAAATCATTAACAAAAAGCTTCCCCAAGGAGAGTTAAGGTGAGAGTGACTATATTTATTCTGAGATGTTTTATTTCATTGTTTAGATTCAAATGCTGAGTTTAAAAAATTCCTGCTGGCTGATCATGTTATCGTATCATGACTGAAAACATCTAGGAAGCAAACTAATAATTACAAGCTATTGAAAATAATGACTCTTAATTTAATTACATTTTAAAAGTCTACTTTAAACTTCTCTAATTTCCCTGTATATGATATTCTATATTTATCAATATACACATAAGTCTATTTTAGGCTTCACTTTAAGTTTAGTACATCTTATGCAAAAATTCTTTTCCTAAAAAAATTATGCATTGTATCCTCCTGGAAAACCAACAGTGGTATTGTTCTCCTCAAAACTTCAAATTTCTATTTTGATAATGCAAAATTTTAAACATTGCCACTATTTGTTTTGTTTTGGTTTTTTTGCCCTGGCTAGAGTGAGTGCCATGGCATCAGTCTAGCTCACAGCAACCTCAAACTCCTGGGCTCAAGCGATCCTACTGCCTCAGCCTCACAAGTAGCTGAGACTACAGGCATGTGCCACCATGCCCGGCTAATTTTTTCTATACATTTTTAGTTGTCCAGATAATTTCTTTCTATTTTTTTTTAATAGAGACAGGGTCTCGCTCTTGCTCAGGCTGGTCTCGAACTCCTGAGCTCAAACAATCCGCCCGCCTCGGTCTCCCAGAATGCTAGGATTACAGGCGTGAGCCACCGTGCCCGGTCAACATTGATACTATTTGATTGTTACAGAAAAGCTTAACGATAGTAAAGAGAGTGTCTAATTACGTGGTCATTTCTTCCTCCAGATAGGCAAAGATCTGTGTACTGTCGACATCACCTAAACCAACACAAAACAAACAAAAACCTTTATGTCTCTTTGGTCTCCATTAAAATTAATCAAACTCATTTCAGTTGATGATTTACACAAAAATAGGTCAAACTGACTCAGTTTTAATTATATATAAGCATTATAGCATCCATTCAAATACTTCCCTCTGGTTGTGTGCAACCACACACACACACACACTAAATTCAACATTTATTTGTAAGAAGAAACCCACATTTCATAAGAAGTTTTCTATCAGCAGAAATACTGGTGTCCTTGAATTAAAATATTTTATGGAATATCACTCCAAGATGCCATAAGAGAAAAATCTCTTTTAGCATTCTTCTCCTAATAAATATCAATGCATGTTTGACACTAAAGTACATATTGAAAATCTAATACTGCATTTCCAGTTTTTATTTTCATTTAAAAATATCAAATACAAAGAATAGTGTAATAAACACCAGTGAGTACATTACCCAATATGAGCAACTGCTAATATTTTTAGACAATGTATATGATAAAAGTGCTTCATAACTTTACCCCCCACTCACACCCACACCAATAACCACTGTTCAACATTTTGGTGTGCATATTTTCAGATTTTCTTTCATGTATACACATATGCACGAATATATACACACACTTATTTTTAAGGGATGGAATAATTTACATTTAGTGGCCAATTTTCCATGTCAATATATGTATATCTATTTTTTTCAAAATTGCATCTGTTTCAGATGTTTCCAATATTTTACTGTTAGGAGCAAAGCTACATTAAACATACTTGTACACACTTGTTATATACGTACATATGGTAAATATTTTATAGGCTACATTATCACAATCAGGACTGCTAGATCAAAGGGGAGACACTCTCTAACTCTTGTAGTCATTGCAAAAAGTTATATTACAATATGAGAAGGCCTAGTTCAGATGAGTCTGATTTTGATAGGTGGTGGGCAAGGGGAGAAAAGAGTATCTCTGGCAAAGTGAACAATGTGGTCAAAGTCCTTGGTATGTCTGAAGAATGAGTAAGTCACTTTGGCTGGGGCCTGGGGTGTGTTGCATGAATGGAATGAGGCGGTTGCACGCATGGCTGGAAAGACAATCTGGACCCTGCAGGTGTCATGCATGTGCAGATATGCAAGTAAAACTCAATGGAAATTAAGCAAGTGGGAAGGGGGAGGAGGGTTTGGCTAAAATCACACCTAATAGGTACAATGTACACTACCTGGGTGATGGGCACACTTATAACTTTGACTCAAACTGTACAAAAGCAATTCATGTAACCAAAACATTTGTACCCCATAATATTCTGAAATTATAAGAAAAGAAAAGAAAATAGAAAAATTAGCCAGCATAGTAGCAGGCGCCTGTAGTCCCAGCTACTCGGGAGGCTGAGGCAGGAGGATCACTTGAGCCCAGGAGTCTGAGGTTGTTGTGAGCTAGGCTAACGCCACGGCACTCACTCTAGCCAGGGCAACAGAGTGAGACTCTGTCTCAAAAAAAAAAAAAAAAAGAAGTTTAACTGGAAAGAGGAGAGACTAAGGGACTTGAGCTACTACAGTTATGCAGGGAAAGAGAATCTAAAATGAGAACAGAAAAGGAAAGTACTAGTCCTAGCAAAATTTATAGTGGAAGAAGTTACATGATTTAGCAACTGATGGAATATAAATAGAGAGAGTAAAAATTAAAAATGATCAAGACCTCAAGCCTAAGCATTTGGAGACTGCTGATGTCACAGTGGGAAATAAGAAGTCAGCAAAAAGAGCTGGTTTGGTCAAATGAGAGAAGATTATTAGTTCAGTCCTGAACATTTTTATTTGGTAGTGCCTGGCACATTCAACTGAAGATGTCCAATAAGTATTCAGAGTATGACTTTCTAGTTCCAGAGAGAGTTCAGATCTAAAGATTCAGGAGTCATGTGCTGGCGTAGGCCATAGCTCAATTCAGGAAAGAAAAAAGCCACCTCTCCTTACCCGTAAGGACAGCATGACAGGTACAAAGAAAATGGCAGGCCAAGCACAGAACCCTGGGGAAAACTACATGAAGGTGTAGGACAGAAAGCAAGGCAGTGGTAAAGAGATGCAGAGACATAGCAAAGCACCTAAGAGAAATCCTTGACTGCTTCCCTTTATGTCAATACAACAATAAATTTTTTCAGATGGAATTTTCATTTAAATCAGTTATGAGGTTTCTTCTGCTCCACATTTTCAAAAATAAAACAAGACATCGAATAATCAGGTGAGGATTTTTCCCCAAAATCAATCTCAGAAAACCTCTCATTACAGATTTCCATCTTCTCCGTCTAGCTAGGAAATGTTTCTAAATAGTATAAACTGTCATTACTGTGTATCATTACCAAATCGAGTTCTGTTTTCAAGTCTAACTGAAAACACTACCAGTTTCCTCAATTCCAGAGATGAGGGAACAAGACAATTTAAACAAATGTCGTTGGGCAATGGTGGCTTCTAAGTCTACATTCATTTATTTTCATATAGTTCAAAAAGTAAATAATTATGTTCAAGGTCAAAGTTGGCTCCTTTATGTTTATATGAACGACAAAGTTGGCTCCTTTATGTTTATGTGAATGACTATATCATATTTATAGTTTGAGTCATCAGAAAGCAATTCTAGCACCAAGTTCCTTCTGTTTGTGCTCCAGGAGTGTCAAAGTGTACCAGTCAGGATAAAAACTGGGCATTCATGTCCTTGACTGAGGTAATCTCTATTAGCCAAAAAATGAAATAAAGACATCATGTTCTTTAGATCTCCTCTAAACAACATTTTTTTCTCTTCCATTCAACTTTTATTAATTAAAAGTTCTCTGGCCTAGAGATTTTTCCCTCCTCTATGAGTTCCTCACAAAATTCCTGAGACATGTTTTCTCAAAATCAAAACTTTCAAGCTGGCTAGGCGCAGTGGCTCACGCCTGTAATCCTAGCACTCTGGGAGACTGAGGCGGGTGGATTGTTTGAGCTCAGGAGTTCGAGACCAGCCTGAGCAAGAGCGAGACCCCGTCTCTACCAAAAATAGAAAGAAATTAATTGGACAGCTAAAAATATATAGAAAAAATTAGCCGGGCATGGTGGCACATGCCT
>CAUYSK010099511.1:0-65301 GCA_963575035.1 Avahi laniger
TGTCCAATTAATTTCTTTCTATTTTTGGTAGAGATGGGGTCTCGCTCTTGCTCAGGCTGGTCTCGAACTCCCGAGCTCAGAACGATCCGCCCACCTCGGCCTCCCAGAGAGCTAGGATTACAGGCGTGAGCCACCGCGCCCGGCACTTCTTTGCTTATTTGTTTGTTTCAGAGCCTATGAAATCCCCATTAATGCTGTCCATATTACGTTTAAGTTTATCTATGTAGTTTCCAGGTTAACAATGTCTGAAGCTTTTATCTATCCCAACATTTTTTTTCCCCACTACTACTCAATATGATCATTTAGTTTCACGATTGTCACTACATCTACCTAATTTTGGAATTCCATTCCTCAAAATCGTCTGTCAGCAGGCTTCTCTAGATTTTGTTTTATCCTTCAATATTCTCTACTTGTGGAATTTTGTCTTTCATATTTTACTTAGCTACACTTCTCTCTAGGTGCTCAAACTATTAACTCAGGATCAATAAAATGACCTCATAAAGATGCCTTGGTTTCCTGTAATATCCCATCTCAGTTCTTTTTGAATGCTAGTGCAATAATGATTGTGCCACATAAGAACTTTTTGATCTCTTAGGCTATTTCCCACTCTGTCTGGCTCCACAACAGTTTGATTATCTCTTTTTCATTCTACCAGGTGATGAACAGCTCAGAGACTATGCATTCATCATGCCTGTGTTTCCGCAGAAGATGGAGATGTACTGTTCAAATTATGAGAACTAAATATGTTATCATCATCACTGTATTCTTTTCATACAAATGAATTATATTAATATGAGTTTTTAATACTCCAGTCAGCTACAATTATACAGTTTTGTCATTATAAAACATATGACAGATAGACCTACCCAGTGCTACTTACAATACAATGTCTTTAAAAATGTTTGTTGAGCATCAAGCGCTATGCTAAGTATTAAGAACATATTCATAAATATGGCAAATTTTCAGCTGTTTAAGAGCTTAATATAGGACGAAGGAGACAAAGAGCTATTTTACCACACGATAACTTCAAAATACATAAAAAAGTAAGGTGGAAGGAAAGGTTGCAGAGAAGAGAGACAACAGGCAAAAAAGAGAGGGATATATAAAATATTGATGTATAAAACATCCCAAGATGAGCGGGATCTTGAAGGATGAGATCTCCCCTATTGTTTTTATGTATTAGCTATGGATGATCTAAAAATTACTTTTTAAAATCCCCTAAATATCAATTTGTACTTTCTTTATTTTTAATATGAATTTCTCTGCTATGTTTATATGCTTTATCCCCATTCGTATTTTGAAGATACAATTCTAATTCCCTTCATTTCAATCACATTTGCTTCTTTTGAACATATAATGAGTTTTCATTTTCATATTCTTCTCATTAAGTTCCTTCGTCAGATTCTGGAATTGAAAGTATCCATAATTATAAGCTTACTTTGCGGCTTAGATGGTAAGGTTGGGCATCTTTTAAGTAAAAAAAAAAAAAAATCATCTGCTTGGATGAATGTCAAACCTAGAATTCAGTCTCTAAATTATAGGCTGCCTATAAATCCCTGCACACTTGTTTGTTCCTCTCTCCAACTAACACCTTTCATGCATGGCATTTTTTTCCCCCCTCTGAACATGAAATACATAGAGTGGATGTCTGAATTCACAGAATGGAGCCAGATTTCTAAAGATTGCATATTTTGTGGGTCAGGACTACCCACATATTCTATTTACTCATATGAGATTCCAGTTAACTTCTTGAATGGGTAAGTAGGTACTAAAGTGAAATGTTGAGAGAAGGATTTCAGGAGCCAGCTGGCTGGAATTTAAATCCTCTTGCCACCTGTGTGATTTTGTGCAAAACAGTTCACCAGTGTGTTCCACTTTATAGTCTGCCTATCTAATAGACTTTTGAGATTTAAATAGATTAATAGCACCTATACTCTGATGCATAGTAATCATTTAATATATTTAAGCTGTTATTTATTGTGTTCGTATTTTAAATTCCCATTCACTAGACTTATTAAGCAGATTTTTTTTCTGTCATTATGTTAATATCTGACACTATTAATAGTTTTCTTGGGCTTTTCTTGGTCCTCTCTTCCTGAGAATTAACTGATATATTGAAAATAATGGCTAAATAAATACTCTGTAATAAAATTAGCTTATTTTTACCTTCCACAGACTATCTTATGGCCTATTTTCTTTCATTCTGTAAGTAAAATATCAACTTTTGCTTTACATCTATTAACATTTATATCAGCAGTTATTGTTATCTGTATGGGACTCTTTATTTATCTCTATTTCTCTCTTTTGCTAAATTGAATGAATTGCTTGAATGGGTGTAGGTCATATTCTCTGCATGGTTCATGTAGATCCTAATAAACTTTGACTGAATAAATTTAGAAGCGGAAAGGAAGTCACACTCAGTCTTGCATAGCGAAGGACGAGTCATGGCTCTGCAGTTAGAAACCCTTTGGCATAGACCAGATAATTTACCAAAGGGAAAAAATAAAGTTTTATATTTTCCTTGGACGGCTCAGAAAATATATATTTCAAATTGCTGAATTTCTGATATCATATAAACTTAGACATACATGAAAAAATTACATTTCACTTGGAACAATCTAAGTTGTAAACATACAAATGGAAATCTTAAAATTTTCTTTCTTATTTCTGCAATTTACTAAAACATACCTATCTTGTTTCTCCAAGAAAAATATTTTCATCAAAAAAGATTCAACAAAAATGCTGGAGGATGGCAGCATTTTCATGTAATGTGCCAACCCCATCACTGTTTTGTAGCTCAGATGTTTACAGTGCGGTAAGAATGTTAAACCACAACTCATAAAATGAAAGAGCTAACGGAAAATCTCACTTGTATTTCTGAAACAAGCCAACTGTTTACATTTACATTTTTTAATTCATAAGTCATAACCCAGCATCACAAAATTCTATGCATTGCACATATTTTCAGGGGAAAAAGTTCAAAGCATCTTCCCTCATTGAACTTATTTAGAATTAAAACTGAAGCATAATGTATAATTTTCTATTAGAGATCTAATATAATCATTTGATACTTGAACTTTATTTCAATAATAATTATATACTCACAACTCTTAGAAGAGGTAACAAAGGGCATCCAGCATACCTATCTGTTATCTTATATTAAATAAGAGTAAAGTTGTTACAGGCACAGAAAAAAATAAACCTGAAAAATTCTATACCAATGTGTTGATGGTACTTCTCAAAAGGAACAAGATCATGGGATTTCACCTTACATAATAGTTTATACATTTCTGTATTCTTAAAATGTTTTTACCTTGAACATATGTTACTTTATAAATTAGGATGAGGAGGAAGAAAAGCCACTCCTTCTTAAATGTATTTTATTCTCATATCATCCTTGGGCTATGTGCTTTTGAGATTACTTAGAGTCCATTCAAAGTATGAAAAAAAAATGAATTTAACAACAAAGAACTTTCAATCAAGGTAAATATGCTCAATGACAAAATCTCTGACAAAGACTGATGAAAATGTATTTAAACTTTAAAAAACTGAAATGTATTTATTTTAGCTTCCTGTGATGACATATACACTATTTAAGTCTTTTAAGGAAACTGTGATTTATTTCCAACCAAAATGTCTTATGTTTTGATTCAATTCCTTTTTTTCAGAATATCTTTAGATACTACTTTGTCCCACAAATTTTCAGTGTAGCTATTGTTTCAATTAGCTGTGTCTATAATACCATGAAGCAAAGATTCTTGATATTAATTTCTTGCTTACACATTAACAGATAAGTTTGAGCAGCTGTCTTTCTCTTTGCTTTCTTTGATATGAGCTTTTCTGAAAAAAAAAAAAAACAAAAAACAAACAAATAACAGTGGTTGGAAGCTCCCAAAAGAGTGAGGGGAAGCACAGTACTTCTTAAGAGCTAGGTTGGAATTGATTCACTGATGACGGTTGCAGTGGGGAAGTGATTTCCTCCTCCAAAGGTGGGATTGGAGAGTAGAAAGCAAATTGTGCGGAATAATGATGGAATCTACTGCAGCAGTGTCTATTACTCTGGTAGGTGCTGGAGACAGAAAACAGTGCAGTGTCATGTGATACATGCTATAGATGAGAGATATATGAAAATTGTTGTGGAAGCAGAGAGTCAAGGACTTCCTTTTCTGGGGAGAGTGGGAAAAATATTTACGGAGTCAATAATATGAGAGCTAGCTCTGGAGAAAATGTGTAAGTTCACGAGGGGAGCAGAAAGTTGAGGATATCATAGTCAGAGGGCATAAAGGAGATACAATATGGAAATACAGAGTCACAGAAATCAGTATTTGATGAAGAAAACATGTAAAGGGTATGAATTGAGAATATAATGCAATGGAAGAAGAACCAGGATTGAGACCAGACGTACAAGCCTAGAGAGAATTGTAAAAGACCTTGAGTATAATGTTAAAACATTTGAAAGTTATTTTGTAAATTATAAAAGATATATCAGTTACCTTATACTGTATATTTACCTCAAAATTTAGCAGCATAGCAAACTAACAAAAAACTTAATGGCTTAAAACAATACCATTTTTTAGTTAACAATTCTGTGTGTCAGCCATCAGAGTTGGGTTCAGGGAGACATTTCTGGTCTCATCCGAGACCATGCATTTGTATTACTGGATAGGTAGAAGACTGGTTTGACTGTGGGCTGCATGGAACCTCGTCCTCCAACGCACTAGCCTAGGCTTGCTTTCATGGGAAAGCAGAAGCCCCAGGACAGCAGGTGGGATTGTGCAAGGCCTCTTGAGGCCTAGATTTGGAACCTATACATTAACAGGTTTTTGCTGCATTCCATTGGCCAAAGTAAGTCACGAGATCAACCCAGAGAAAATAGACTCCAGTTCTTGACAGTAAGAGCTTCAAAGTCACATTACACAAGGAATGAAACCTGAAAGGAGTCAAAGATTATGTTCACATTTGCAATTTATCAGAAGGGACTTCTGAATAATATTATTGGTACAGTGGGTATAAACGGTGTGCTGGATTTAGCATGAATTTCAAATCTCATCACTTGACCTCTAGGTAAACAAATTCTGAAAGCAGAAGAAAATAAGGGATATAGGAACTGGGAACATTAGAACAATTCTAAGAATATTAAAGGGAGAGTAATAGAAAATATCTCTTCATAAGGGAACCTGGAAGCTCATTCTTCTTGCTTGTTTTGGTGGCCAAGAAGAAAGCACTAATAGCTTAAAAAAATCCTTCACACCAAGTCTCACATACCAGTAATAATATCACAAAATAAAGAATAATTCAGCAAAATTTATTTTCTTTAAAGTAAAAAAAAAATCCCTGTGAATGTTAATAAAAATATCCAGTATTAATACCTAAGCCATATTTAGTATAAATTGAGAATAGCTGCCTAATTTGGTGGCGCTATATTAGACTAGAAGTGATGGGAGAATGAATCTAGTTTTGAGACAGTAATCAGAATATAAATCCAGTTTTGAGATTCTGAAATGTTTATTGCTGTTTTCTAGAAATAGAGAGAACTCAGATCGAGGAAGATCATGACTATCAATTACAACAGGGAAGGATGGCGTAGGACACTGCTGAGACCATTTCTCTTCATATGGGCGGAGCTGGGTGTCTAGGGGTTGCTAGTAAGGGTGCAAATGAGGAGAGGATGGACCAAGGGAGCACAGAGACCTTGGCCTGTGTCATGGTTAGGATTTCTTCCCAGATACTTTTTAATTTTCAATGATAGTTATTTGCTTTAATGAGGCTTTTAAGAGACTTATTTAATATTTAATATTTGCAGAGAAACTCTTTTTTGTCTGGTTTGATTTTTCTCTTAAGTATACCTCTTTCTGCACTTTTATATAAAACTACCATGTGCTGGGCAAGAGTATATATTCACAGTGGTATTTCTCCCTCAATATAACCATTGTATATTGGAAACTGAATGCTTATAAATTGAGCTGAAAAGTGCTCCTCTGCTACGTGTCTATTGACATGCAATTCACAGGTGGTGGAGTGGATAGAAGTAAGACATGATACTGAATTTGAGGCATGTGGTCTCCGCCAAAAGAAGTAGCCACGGCAGAGATTGAGAGAGCACTTAGAGCCAGATGTAGACACTAGCGCAGGGTGCCTGTACAAAGAAAATAGGAAAAAAAGTATCATATCCTACACAATAGCTTTGCCCAGAACAGGCTTTGTGCCCTCATTGTCCATGAAATTCCATGGAAAAAAAAAAAGGTGATCATTTTCATAGGAACTTCAGGGAATGCCAGACCCTAGCTCTCCATTAAACATGACGGAGTATGCCAGGAAACTCCATAACCCACCCACTGCATCTTCCTATTCTTAGAATGTATGAGAGGCTCCATGAGACCAGGAAATTTAATATAGACAAGCAAGTTTATGTCTTGCAGTCATAGATACATCCTGAAGCAGAGTCAGGCTTCTTCTGCTTAACCCGACCCCCTCCACCATCCCCAGACCTTGTGTAGCCCTGTTTTCAGGTTTGCCTTCTCCTTTTCCTTCTCTTTTTCCCTCACTTGCATAAGCCCTAGATGTATTAATACGTTGGCTGCGTGTAGCAAAGTATGCACTTTTATCTTTGGTACTAATGAACAGACTAATGAAAAACTTATCACAGCAGATAGGATGAACAGCCACTCATCTCACACATCTGAGGTAGTAGATTTCTATTTGTGTACAAAATAGTGCACAAAATAGTGTACAAAATCAGAAAAATATTATTAGTATAAAAATGTGAATCAGCTAGAGAATCCGGTGAGGCACATTTTCTCACACATGAAGTAAGTCAGTAAATTCACCTGGTACCTCCCATCTCATTTTCAGACCTAATCATTCCCTTTCCAAGAGCTGTGTCAGGGATTTTAGCTTTTCCTCTTGCAGTTTTATTGTTTTAAGATCTGCTTCTCACCTTTAAGCAAACATTTCCACATCCTGCTTAATGAAGACACGCCTTTGAAGATAATAACTGGAAATCACAGTTATTTTGTGTCATCAGTCTTAGTGTTTGATATATCAGCTTATTAAGTTTTAGGATATGATAGCAAAAGATGTTTATGATCACTGGTAGTCATATGTAAATTTTTAAATAAAATTTGAATTATTTAGATTATTTTGTTGTTAGTTATGAGTTTTTACATAATTGTATTATATAATTGGTGAATTAGACTACAGAATTACTACATTACAAAGGAGTCTCATTAAATGACACTTTAACCAAAGAAGGTAGAGAACAAATGAATATATATCAGACATACCACTAGCTTCCAAGCTCACTTCTTCATTAAAAAAAGAGTTTAATTTAACCCATTTTCAAGTTCAGAAAAAGCACCTCATAGCTACTAAGGGATAGAAAATGTATTTGAATTCAGAGGTCTGTGGACCTAAAATATGTACTTCTTCCACCATACTCTGTTGCCTTCTTTAATTTTGAAAATAAATTTTGACAAAATGCAGCAGCTGCAGCTATTTATAAAAGTGGGTCATTTCTTAAAATTATTATGCTATTCATTTGCTGTTAAGCTGTGTCCAGTATGCTGAAGGAATATCCGTCTTCTGAACCCTTCTAAGCATTCCATTGTGCTAATGCTAGGAAAGAAAACCAGGGTTCCTGTCTGACTCTGTCATTAATCAACTGTGCCATCTAGGGCATACAACTTATTCACTCAAGACCCCATTGGTGGATCAAATGGTAGTCCTACTTGTAGCTCTTTGAGGTATCTCCATATTACTTTCCACAGAGGTTGTACTGGTTTGCAGTCCCACCAGCAGTGTATGAGTATTCCTATCTTTCTGCATCCACGCCAACATTTATTGTTTTGGGACTTTTAGATAAAGGCAAAGGCAATATATGTAACCTAAACATTTATACCCCTGTAATATGCCGAAATAAAAAATAATTTAAAAAAAGACTCAGTTTGTATATCACTAAAAAAAATTAAATTAATGCACTTCCAGGTTTCAAATTCTATTTTTATTATATATAAAGATAATATTATTCTTTTGACATTTTGCTTTAGGTCTCAGAATAGAACGGCAAATTGTTTTACATTTCTGAAAAACAGATTGATTTCTCATAGATAAAAACTATATCTAAAATAAAAATCTTTTTTCAGCTCTTTGAGACAATTCATTAGGTTGTCTATTTGTGATCTTTCTGACTTTTGGATATAGGTATTTATGGAAATAAAATTTCCTCTCAGGAATTCTTTAGCTGTATCCCATAGATTTTTATAACTTGTGTCTCCTTTGTCATTTAGTTCAAAGAATCTTTTGATTTCCATCTTGATTTCCTCATTTATGAAATGATCGTTCAGCAGAAAGTTGTTTAGTCACCATGACGTTGTGTAGAGATGAGAGTTTCTGCTGGGGTTGATTTCTAATTTTATTCCACTGTGATCTGAGAAGATGCATGGTATAATTTCTATTTTTTTAAATTTTTTGAGACATGCTTTGTGTCCTAGAATATGGTCAATCTTAGTGAATGTCCCATGAGCTGATGAGAAGAACATATATTCAGTGGTTTTTGAGTAGAATGTTCTGTAAACAGTTAGGCCCATTTGTTCTAGAGTTCTGTTTAAGTCCATTATTTCTTTGTTAATTTTCTGTTTGGAGGATCTGTCCTGTGCTGTCAGTGGAGTGTTGAAATCTCCAGCTATCATGGTGTTGCTGTTTATCATTTTGTTTAGATAAGTAGAATTTGCTTTATGAATCTGGGTACACCTAAGTTGGGTGCATACATATTTAGAATTGTTATGTATTCTTGTTGAACTGTACCCTTTACCATGATGTAGTGACCGTCTTTGTCTTTGATTATTTTTGTTGGTTTAAAGACTAAGTTATCTGACATCAAAATTGCCATGCCAGCCTTCTTTCCACCTCCGTTTGCTTGAAATATTGTTTTCTACCTCTTCACCTTGAGTCTGAATGCATCCTTGCAGGTTAGATGTGTTTCCTGAAGACAGCAGATACTTGGCTTGTGTGTATTTATCCATTCAGCCAGCGTATGTCTCTTTAGTGGGCAATTCAAGCCATTCACATTTATTGAGAGAACTGATAGGTGAGGCAAATTTCTGTTCATCCCGTTGGGTTGAACTTTGTTGCTTTGTTTTCTCTCTTGAGCCATTATGATATCTGGCCTTTGATTTTTAGCTTATGAATGATTTTACATTCGAGAGTGTTTATTGTGCTGATCCGTGTGTAACATTGTTTTGAGTACTTCTTGGAGGGCTGGTCTTGTCTTAGTGAATTCTCTCAGTCTTTGCTTATCTGAGAATGTCTTTATTTCTCCTTCGTATACAAAAGTTAGTTTTTCAGGATACAAAATTCTAGGCTGGGTATTATTCTGTTTCAGAAGAGTGAGAATGGGACCCTAGTCTCTTCTTGCTCGTAAGGTTTTAGTTGAGAAGTCTGACGTTATTCGGATGGGCTTTCCTTTGTATGTTACCTGCTTCTTTCTCCTTACAGCTCATAGAAGGGCCTCTTTAGTGCATATTTTGGTCGGTCTGTTGACTGCATGTCATGGTGTCTTCCTGTTTGCAGTGAATCTCCCAGGAATTCTTTGAGCTTCTCATACCTGTATATCTAGATTTTTAGCAAGACCTGGGAACTTTTCCTCTATTATATCTTCAAATAGCTTCTCCAACTCTTGTGTATTTTCTTCTTCACCCTCAGGGATGAGCATAGCTCTGACATTAAGCTTCTTCATATAAACCGATATTTTATGTAGGTTTTGCTCTTTTCTCTTATTTCTCTGCTCTATCTCTGTCACTGACATATTTAATTGGAAGATGTTATCTTCAATCCCTGAGGTTACTTCTTTTGTTTAATTTACCCTCTTCTTGATAGAAACACTGCTGGTGGAACTGCAAATTAGTGCAACCTCTGTGGAAAGCAATATGGAGATACCTTAAAGAGATGCAAGTAGATCTATCATTTGATCCAGCAATCCCATTACTGGGCATCTACCCCAAAGAACAAAAGACATTCTATAAAAAAGACACCTGCACTAGAATGCTTATAGCAGCACAATTCACAATTGCAAAGATGTGGAAACAAACAAAGTGCCCGTCAATATATGAGTGGATTAATAAAATGTGATATATATATATATCATGGAGTACTATTCAGTTATAAGAAACAAGGGTGATATAGTGCCTCTTGTATTTTTCTGGATAGAGCTGGAACTGATTCTGAGTGAACTATCCCAAGAATGGAAAAACAAGCACCACATGTACTCACCAGCAAACTGATTTCACTGATCAACACCTAAGTGCACATATAGGAATAACATTTATCGGGTGTTGGGCAGATGGGAGGGGGGAGGAGGGGATGGGTATATACATACATAATGAGTGCAATGCGCACCATCTGGGGGATGGACACACTTAAAGCTCTAACTCGGGGAGGAGGCGAGGCAAGGGCAATATACATAATCCAAACATTTGTACCCCCATAATATGCTGAAATAAAAAAAAAATGAAATGATTAAATGGTTTATATAATAGTTATATTTAGATATAGCCAGAAATTATATTTTCTGATAGAAGTGGTTATGATTTCAGTGTTGTGGCTTGATGAGACTATTGAACATTGTCAGGCAATATAGTATATTAGTCTAAATTAAAAATAAATGTATTTGTTTAAGTATCTATATATGATATTGTAGTATCAGGTACTACAGAGAAATCATTAAAGACTCATTTTAAATTTTTTGAAAAATAAAAAATAAAATGAAAATCTTCTCCACTGACCAGGAAAAACTAATGTTTGAATTTAAGGACATAGCTGTGATAATTATTCTATAAATGAGTGTGCTAATTATTCTATATAATGCTAAATTGGGGAGATGGCGTGTTCCGACAAAAATTGTTCAGAGTGTAGGTCTTAATGGAATGGAAATTTTCTTATAAATTTAATAGAATTAAAACCTTTCTTTTCAAGCATAAAGGAGTTATTTTATTTATTACAGATAAACATCTATTTTATCACTGTGTTAGAAACCCTCTTATGCTCATGTACACCATTGGACAGTATTTTTCTTTATAGATTCATCACAGAAGTACCTGGAGAGGTGTATTCTATTTCTTTATCCTCCGTGATCTTTTTGATCTTTTTAATTCAATTATTACGCAGGCTTAGCACAATAAAGGCCATATGTTGATTGCATTTTCCCACCCAAGTTGACATTTTCCAGTTTTTTGTTTTTTTTTTTTATACCGAGAAATGTTGGTTTGTATCCTAGACAATTGCAATTTAAATGGCAATAGATTGCTCATCAGAAGATATGGATATCATAAGGAGAAGAAAATTTTTTTTCTCAGCTTTATTTAGATACAATTTACAATAAAAATTGTTATATTTAAGAACTGCAACATGGTGTTTTCATGTACATAAACATTATGAAATGTTTACCACAATCAAGGTAATTAACATATCCATCATAGTTAGCTGTTCAGGCAGAGGAATAGACAAGATTTTTAAGTGCTGAAAGGGCTTTTAAGTGCTGAAAGACTGTCAACGCAGAATTTTATATACACTGAAAATATCCTTAAGGAATAATAGTTAAATGAAGATATATATATATATATATATTTCATTGCATTATGGGAGTACAAATGTTTAGGTTACATATATTGCCTTTGCCCCACCCAAGTCAGAGCTTCAAGGGTATCTGTCCCTCAGACTGTGTGCACCGCACCCATTAGGTATGTATATACCATCCCCTCCTCCCCACTCCCATCTTCCTGACACCCAATGAATGTTATTACTATATGTGCACTTAAGTGTTGATCAGTTAATATCAATTTCATGGTGAGTACATGTGGTGCTTGTTTTGCCATTCTTGTGATACTTCACTCAGAAGAATGGGCTAAATTTAAGAAGAAAACAATAGTCTATAACATTTACCCAATATTTATCATTTCTCTTGCTCTGCTTCCATTATGGATGTTTCAAATTTCCCTCTGGTATTCTGTCTAAAGAAGGTTCTGTAATCATTCTTTTGGTGAATATCTGCTTGAAATTAATTTTCTTAATATTTTTTCACATAAATAAAATATGTATTTAATATAAGATATATTTATATGAAGGAAAATTAAGAAAATTAATTAAAAGCATACAAGAAGATATTTTTGATTATTAAACCAAAATAAAATTATATTTTCCATACTTTTCTGAAACTTATCTTTATCATTCAATAATATATTATGGAAATGTCTTCAATTCAACTTAATTAATGCTTTTTAAATGGCTTCATACTCTAGATGCACTGTAATTTATTCAACTTCCTCATAAAATGAGTGAACATTTATTTTTATTTCTTTATTTTTGCCATAATGAGCAAAGCTGAAATAAATATCCTTGCATAGTCATTCTCTGATAAATTTACTTTTATTCCTGTAATGTACTTTCTGTGGAATAGATTTTTGAAAATATTTATTTAATTAAAAAATATTTTAACTTGTGTAAGAACCTTAATACAATCCTTAATACAATTGGTTTTAAATTTTAAACTCTTCTATTAAGTAGTAAGTTCATAATACACTGCAACTTTTTGACATCAGTGTTTCCCAAAGGGTCAAGCCCATAATTATCATTAATTTATCTTTTTTAAAAATTAATTTATTTTATTTTTAATTGTCACATAATATTGTACTTATTTTCATGGTACAAAGTGATATTTCTATACATGTATACAATGTGAAATGGTCAAATTAGGATAATTAGCATATTCATCATCTCAAACATTTATCATTTCTCTGTGTTGGAAATATTAAGAATTCTCTTGACATAATTTTTATCTTTTTAATTTTTTTTTACAGACATAAATTTAGAAACCGTGAACATATAGATGGTAGATTTTTTTTTTATTTTGGCATATTATGGAGGTACAAATGTTTAGGTTACATATATTGCCTTTTCCCCATCAGAGTCTACAGAAATTTTAGAAATCATCAAAAATGGTTAAATAACAAAAAACAAGGCCAACCTCAAACCCCAAGCAACAAAATAGAAAAATGGAATTAAATCCAGCTAAAATGCTTCTGCACAACAAAGAAAACAATCAAGAGAGTGTACAGATCTACATAATAAGAGAAAATATTTGGAAGCCATATTTCTGATCTGAAAAGGGGTTAATATAAGGCACTCAAGCAACTCAATAATAATAAAAAAAAAATAGCCCAATTAAAAAAATGGGAAAAGAACATGAATAGACCTTTTTTCAAAAGAATACATATGAATGGCCAACAGGTGCATGAAAAATTGCCAGCATCACTAAATCATCAGGGATGATGATTATTAGAATGGCTATTATCAAAAAGATGAAAAATAAGTGTTGGCAAGCATATAGAGAAAAAGGAACCCTTGCACATTGTTGGTAGTAACGTAACTTAATACAGTCATTATGGAAAACAGTATGGAGGTTTCTCAAAAAATTATAAATAGAACTACTACATGATCCAGCAATCCCACTAAGGAGTATATAGTGTATCTAAAGGAAATTGAATCCGTTTGTCAAAGAGATATCTGCATTTCCATGTTGATTGCAGCATTATTCACAATAGCCAAGATATAAAATCAATCTAAGTGTTAATTAACAGATACATTGATAAAGAAAGTGTGGTATATACACACAATGGAATACTATTCAGCATTCAAAAGGGAGGGAAGTCCTGTCATTTGCAACAACATGGCTGACCCTCTAGGACATTCTGTAAAGTGAAATAAACTAAACACAGAAAAACAGATACCACATGATCTAACTTACCTATGGAATGTAAAAAAGGCAAACTCATAAAAGCAGACAGTAGAATGGTGATTACCAGAGGCTGGAGGGGAGAGGAAAAGAGGTGTTTTTCAAAACATACAAAATTTCAGTTACATGGAAGAAATAAGTTCAAGAGATATAACATATAACATACCTACTATAATTAATAACAATGTATTGTATTCATGCTAAAAGAGTAGATTTTAAATGTTCTCACCACACACACAAAAAGTGTGATAAGTATGTGAGGTAAGGCATATGTTAATTAGCTTAATTTAGCTATGCCACAATGTATAAATATGTCAAAACAACATGTTGTACAACATTAACACATTTTTTATTTTTCAATTAAAAAATAAATCAATTTAAATTTTGTTTTGTAACAAAACAAGACCAAAACACTGTTAACTATGGGGAGGTGGAAATGTTAATTTCAGAATAAAACAATCTTTATATGATATTCCTCATCAGGACAAAATCTACAAAAAATCCAATTTCTCACATAACATTGAGTAAATTCTGTCTTTTATCTATTGCTCATAGAAGTATAGAGATGCCAAGCCCTCATGAAACTTTCCACATCAGTTGAAGGACCATGAGGGTTAGTGCATGTTGATAAAACAATTACTACAGTCAGTGGTTTTCCCAGGAGGTAATTCTTCATTCTCCACTGGAGAAAAAAATTAGAGAAAAATATCATTTATTTAACGTAAGAAAAAAGTGAGAAAAAAATGGTTGGGGAAGAGGAGATACATTAGGTCTAGATTTTAGAAAGCATTGACTGAGGGAGGGGCTTTGAACCGAGAATGACACTAAATTTCAATTAGAACAAGAAGCCTGAACTTTTAAAGTCAATAAATCTGGCACCCTAAGAATTCACTGAATGAATGCCATTCCACTTAGCAGGTTTAAAAACGTCACCAATGTTCAGGCTGAGAGATAGCTGTCTTCCATTCAATATTCTTTAAGTATTTTATTTGATTCTTTTAGTCCTCTACAGCTCCAAAATCTTCTTGATTTACAGAAAGCACGTGTGATTTCATGCCAAGTTTATCCACAATGAGAAACACTAAAAAGGAGAAGACTATCTATTAATCCTGATAATACCTTGCTTTACATGAGAGAAGAAAGGTTAGTGCTCATTAATACATGAAACTAAAACCAATTGCATAGTAATCCCAGTGTATTTTGACTGCCTTCATGACTTACCCATCATCTCCAGGGGCACACACACACACACACACACACACGCACGCACGCACGCACGCACGCACGCACAGAGAAAGACAGAGAGAGCTTTGAAATTAGAATTGATAAATCTTTCAAAAGAGAATTTCCTAAAATCCTGGGGAAACTTGATTTTTTTTTCCTATCCATGTACACTAAAGGCCTGTGATTGAAATATACACTCAGAATTCCTTTATGTTTGGGCTGGTGCCAATCCATAAGGAATCAGTAATACTTTTAGAACATATTATGGGAGAAGGGAATGAGCACACTATTGGAAATAAGAGAGTCTGACTTTATTTCTCTGAGTTTCAAGTTCTTTATCTCCCAAGTGTCATACTATTGATCTGAGTAAGAAATAACATAATGTATCTAAGAAGCCCTTTGTTAGTCTGCTAGAGCTTTGGGGGGTGGAGGGCTGTGGGGAAGCTATAGACTGGTGGCTAAACAACACGCATTCATTTTCTCACAATGTGGGAGGCTAGAAGTCCAAGATCAAGGTGCCGTCAAAGGGTGATTCCTGGTGAGGACTCTCTTCCTGGATTATAGATGGCTGCCTTGTCTCTATGTCCTCACATGGCCTTTTCTGTGTGTATTTGTGCACAGAAAGAGAGAGAGATCTCTGCTGTTTCTTCTTCCTCTGATAAGGACACCAGTTTTATAGGATTAAGTCCCTATCCTTATGACTTTGTTTACTTTTATCATAGGCCCTGTCTCCAAATACAATCACATTGTGGGTTAGGGCTTCAACACATGAATTGAGGAGAGCACAGTTCAATCCACAACAAGCCCTTTGGATAATTGTCTGGTATTGTTTTCCAGTAGAAGCTGATACACCATTTCTGTCTCTCAAAGTGGGTCTATGTAGTTCAGGTAACTCAACTGGGGGCAAACCTCATACAAAGTCTCTTCCAGAGTCTGAGTGTTGGACCAACTCCGTCTGTTCTTTCCTTGTGAACAGAGTACAGGAGCGGATTCAGAAAGTCATCATTTGTTTAATTGTTTGTAATTTTCTTCTCCTTTGCATTGTCATTATATCACCTTTTCTCACTGTCTATATCCCTAAATACAAGTCCAGAGTTGTATATAAACCCTCTTTACACATTTTCTCCTTTAGATATAGAGCGAGATGTTAAACTGGAAGTTTCCACTGAAGTACCAGTTATGGAAGGTAACTAATAAAAATGTGAATTGTTCACTACATTATAATTAAGTTTTCAACGAAAATACATGAAAACCAATTACACGCTACTTGTGTGTTCCTCATCCAGAGGCTTTCTACTCATATTAAAGGTAATAAAGAGTGGAAAGAATGGGGATAATTTAAGAGTCAAAGAGAGCTGGGATTTTGTGAAGAGGATTGCTGTGCTGGGACTCTCGCTATCTCTTCCCACAGAGGCAAAGGGTGGAGGTGGTGCTTTCTCATCCCTAGCCTAGTGAGAGGGGTTTGAATAGGCACATTTAGCAAGCTTGACATGTGTTCCCTCCAGTGACAGACAAAAAATTGACTCAGGCCTGAGGAACAAAAAGCATTCTTGGCAGCAGAATAGGGAGCTGCAGCTGGAAAGGAACTGCACTTCCAACTGGAGACAGGCAGGTCAAAGTACATGTATCCCAGGGACTGGGTGTGACATGCAGAAGGGAACATTAGCCTGAGGGGTCATGCAAAATGATCCCTACCCAGAGGGCAGCCTCCTGTAGCAACAGGATGTCCATGGTATGTGGCTCCTGGTGGTAAAAGCTACAGCAGATCCACAGTGGCCAGGCAACAGAGAGGCATCACTCATGATGGAAGCTATTGTCTAAGGGAAACCAACTAGTTGTCTTTAAGGAACCCAGAAAAAATCCTGCAAGAGAAACCACACCTTAAATACCTACTAGAAACAGGATGTGTGAAGTCTGCACGTAGCAGTACCAGTCAAGGAGGAATGTTCTTTGCCTCCTTGTGTATTTTCTGTCCCTTATACCATCCTAAGAGATTAGAGATAGCATCTAGCAGTGGGGTTGGAATTGAGTCACGAGAATAGTGAAACCCACCCCAATTCATTTTTCTGATAGCCAGAAGCTCTCCTAAAGCTAATCCTACTTGACAGAGGAATAGAAAGGAAAATGATCTTGAATAGAGATTAAGATACAAATTAATATCTGTGACTAGACACTTGAATTTGCTGAAATAATGATATTATGTTTGCAACTTAAAGTGATCATAGATTTTTATACTATCCAAATGTGAACAGAAATTATGGGGTCCTCTCCCCACTTTCATCTAATGGCAGTGAAAATCTTTTCTTTTCTTCTCTCTACAACTTTAAAGGGACTATAAAGAGACAAAAATAAACTCTTTAATAGATCTAACAAGTCTTACTTGATTAACATATGATTACGTACGTACATTTACTTTCCTTCACCATGACATAAGAAATCAGTGATTTCTGAAAATAATGAAACTCTCAAATGTTAACTAGAGATAGACATAGATTTAGTATATATACTATACACAGATAATATTAGCAAGGGGGCATATATTCACGTCAGTATATATCTGATGCACAGAGTTAATGGAGTTTGTGCTTCTCCATTAATAGGGCTCACTTCCTTGAATGGATATACCCAACCTTTTGAATGACTATATATTTTTAGGGCTGCATTTATTCCACTTTATTAGTTACATGAGGCATATTTTTGGAATTTATCAAAACCTCCAATCTCTTAATATTCTACCTTTTTTCCTGGCTTTCCAACTATCACTGATTTTCTTCTCGATGCCTGAATCTGGACCTAATCATCAATCAATTTAGCTACACTCTATCCTGGGATCTAATTTCTTTCCATCTTATTCTAGAGCCACACCTGCCCTGTTAAACCCTCAAACTCTGATCAATCTCACCATTTGTTTTCTATTCATTGATTCCCTTGTGGCTGAACATTGTTCGGGAATATTTCATCAGCTTGCTGATTGGCACCATTTCAGGCTATTATTCAACCTCAGCTGCTCCTCAGTATTCCTTGGCCAGTTGTTTTCACAAATCCTAAATCATATCCTTTATCGAACCACTAAAAGTCTACTAGCATCACACCGCCCTCTCACTGTTAATAGCTGTTCCACTTTTGCTTCTCTGGGAAAAAAAATAGAGTTCTTCAGTTATGAATCTACCCTCCCCAAACCCATATCTTCACTCATCTTTCTTTTTGTCTTTCTTCTTTTTATTGCCTTCTAACATTGACTATTTTTGTGATATTTTTTCATAATTATATCATTTTCCAGTTTTTTTTTCTTTTTTCTTTTTTTTTTTTTTACATTCTTACTGGCATTGCTTGAAGCAAAGGTTCTCAGTTGGCTGTAAAGAGAGATACTTGGCCCAGGAGGAGACGTTTGCCAATGTTTAGAGATACTTTAATTATCACAACTGGAGAGGTAGCACTACTGGCATCTAGCGGAAGAGGCCAGGAATGTTGACAATTGTCTTACAGGACATGTCCTACTAACTCTCTTACCTTGCAATTAATCCATTAAAATTATCACTTAAGTTTTATTGGATTCAATGATAAATATATAATAAACTTTAATTAAATATTTTTCTAGAAAGGTGAAATAATCATAAACATTAAAACAAAATCAGACAAGCATATTCAACAAGCAAAATCCTTAACAAAAAAAACTCATTTTATGGCACCCTAATAATACTTTAAATTACAAAAAGCATATTTGAGAAATGGAGATTTTTCTCCTCTTTACTGCTGTTTCCCACTCTGCCTTCCTGGTCTCCCTTCCCAACTTGCAGGATCATTTGGCACTGCTAGAGTATAATCAGTTGAGAAAAACAAGAGCATGGTTTCTATCTCAAGTTTGAGTTTTCCAGGATCTGCTCTTGCCACATCCCTTCTTGTCTGAGTTAATCACAAGGGTGGGGAACACAGACAATTTCTGACTTCAACAATTACTCCTTCTGCCTCACACCCATGAGACAAGTCTTTATAGATAAAGTAATGATCTGTGGCCTCTCTGACCAACTTCAGGAGAAGAAAATGACAGGGGGACAAAAATACTTGGAATCACTTGTTCCTTTTAATGTTTTAGTAACTAAATATGCATTGGATTATTGTAAACTGTAAAAAAAAATTTTAAAAAGAGTATCATGGTTTAGCTTTCATTTTAAAAACCAAGAAGGAAATAAGGAAAAGGGTTCTTCTCAAACTAAAATGTTATTTATTGTTGTGGTTGCTGTTCAAGAAAATCCCCTCAAATAGTTGATGTATCATGGTCTTTATGAGAAAGATTTGGCCATTTTTAAAGTTGTCATTTGTTTGAAAGCACAATTATTAAATCAACTATTCATTGAGTTTGGCAACATTTTGAGCATATTATTTTCTCTCCTAGGTTTTGAGTGTTGTCTTGAAAATTCCTTTTCTAAGCATCTGAAATTGTAAAAGCAGGGTGGCTTCAGCCAGCCCCTAAGCTTAAGCAGATTTCCAAAATCAATTTGAGATGTGTTCTAGGGAACAGAACCCGATTGCTAAATCTGTCCTTTTGCTTTGGCTTTACTTCTCATTTAATAGTTTTCTGCACTGCCTTCCCTTCAGAAATTATTGTGCTTACAAAGAGTATTCAAAAACAATTTTTTGTTTATTTTGGCAGTCCATATTCACATGCTGTTGATTTTTTCCAAATATATATTTCAGCAATTTTTGCTTTAAGTTCCCATGCAAATTTCCTATGGTTGAACAACGGATAAATAAAAACAAAGATGTGGGTTATTTTGCATATACGTTAGACAAAACAAACTTTTGCCAATAAAATTCTCTCCCAATTTTCACTTAACTCATTTGACTAAAAAGGCATCCTAATGTTGAGGCTTTCTTCATAAACATAGCTCATGTTTGTATCATTAAAACAAACTAACCAGGATTTGATTAAAATTTTACTTTCACAGTAGCAGCTGTTTTAAAACAAGAAGGAGAAAGCCATATATTTAAACTTAAATGGCCACACAAGGAAATAATGAGATAGAGTGACTCCGATGAACAAAAAATTAATGTCAGATGTGAAATCAGTTATTTAGAACATGAAAGAGGTTAACGGTGCTTCTTTTCAGGGGTACCCAGAAGTCCTAGCCTTTTTATCTTCATTCCGTCTATCACCACCACCCTCTGCATTTCCACATCGCCCTTCCAGTCTTGCTGCTTTAGAGCAAAATGGGAAATCTAGGAATATAATTTAGCTTGCTGATGATTGTATCTTTAAATTTTAAACAATTTATTTTCTACTTGCAGATCCATAATCTCTATAGACACTTTATGTGACAATTAGTAGATTGGATTTTGTAGATCTGTCATGCTAAGAAAATTTAAATTGTGCTAGAAGCATGAAAAAATAATCCTATTTGACAAGTAGTCACGCCATCTACATAAGAAATGCAAACTTTAAGTATCCTCTGTACTTGACTTTAATTGAACAGTAAACCCATTCACAGAACACGTAAATCAGAAGATATATGTTTCTCCAAAATTGCGAAGACAACTTCCTACCCATAATGCATACCTTTTAATTGACTGTTAGAAAATTCCATTGCAAAATGGTGTTCAGTGAAGTCATGCAATCCTTTTCAAATAATGTTTTCAGTCTCTGTATCAAAAATTCTTATGTTAATGGACTAATTTAATTTTAAATACATATAAAAATAAATTCCTTTACTGTATTATTAATTATGGCATAGTTTTTAGATCTTGAATGATGCATCCCTTTCTTAGGGAAGTTCTTCATGTATCTCTGAAATTGCCGTCAGTCTTAGCTAAGTGTGCCTCATATGGTTTGCCATGAAATCTGTGATAATCTCTAATATAGCACTTCTCTATATATATTATACATGCACATATAAAAATATATTATTTTATATATATACATATATTTTAACTTACATATATCTCCACAACTATACACTGAGCTCCTGGGGGAAAGGGTATATATCAGTGAAGGTTCAAAACCAGAGGATCAGAACCAATAGAAACTATGTATTAAGGTATTTATTGTAATAAATGGGTTTGTGTGATTGTGAAGGCTGGCTAGGGCAGTCCAAAGTCTGTAGGGCAGGCCTTCAGGAAAGGAAACTAGAACTCTAGGGTATGAGCTAAAGCTTTAGTTAATAGGCAGAATTTCTACTTTTTCAGGAAACCTCAGTACTGCTGTTAAGCTTCTTAACTGATTGAATCATGCTCACCCACATTACCTAGGACATTCTACTTAAAGTCAATTGATTATAGACTATAATTATATCTACAAAATATCTTCATAGCAACACCTAGATTGGAATTTGATTAAATAACTGGGTGCTAGAGCCCAGTCAAGTTGATATAAGCTAGACCATCACAGGGTTTATGTCTTCTTTCCCAAATTTTTATGGTAAAAATTTTAAACATACAAAAGGGTGAAAAGAAACTTATAAGAAATACTCACACACTCCCTAGCTAGAACTGAAATATTAACATTTTGGCAAATTTGTTCTGTGTGTGTATGTCCGTGTGTGTCTGTGTATTTTTGAAAGCATTTGAAAGTATACTGCGGGCATCATCACATTATATCTCTAAGAACTTTAAGATGTGTATAACCTAAAAATAAGATATTCATCTACATAAGCACAATTATATTATCATTTCCCCAAATAAATTAAATAATCCCATAAAAATCATCAAAAATTAGTCTGTATTCAAAATTTCACAGTTGTTCCAAAACAAGAAAGGGAAAAAGGAACAAATAAAAAAGAGAGAAATTAAGAAAGCAATATGAGTGGATTATTAAAATTTGGTATATGTATACAATGGAATATTACTCAATTATAAGAAACGACAGTGCTCTAGTACCTCTTATATTTTCCTGGATAGAGCTTGAAGTGAGGTATCACAAGATTGGAAGAATGGGCTCCACATGTACTTTCCATCCTCTGAAGTGAGGTATCACAAGATTGGAAGAATGGGCTCCACATGTACTTTCCATCAAATTGGCACTAACTGATCAATACTATGGTGCTCACACAGTAGTAATATTCTCCAGGGATTAGGGGGTTTGGGGGCGGTAAACTCACAACTAATGGACGTGGTGAGCATTGCAGAGGGGAGGGGCATGTCTCTAATCCTCGCTTGGGTGAGGCAAAGTCATAAAATGTAATCAAAATGTTTGTAACCTCATAATTTCCTTAAATTAACTAACTAAATAAATGAATAAGAAAGAAAGAAAGCAATAAAGAGAGAATTCTGAATTTTTCTTCAAAGATTTAAGGTAGATATGGGACACATGTGTCTAAAACATCCCTTATGTTATAGTCTTTTGGAATCTAAATTCAGTGTTAGGCGAGCTGCTTACGGAATAAGCCCAACAAAGAAATAGGGTGATATCTCCAACTCCTACTTATGCTTCTGAATTTTTCATAGGCTGTAAAATCATTAATATATTACACCTAAATTCAAGATGTACACTTTAATATTTCATGTGTTTGAAGTTCAAAATTCATTTAAAGATAATTTATTTGGTAGGAATCAGTTGTTAATGCCTTATTATGTGCCAAGCAGTATGTAGTAATGTGTGGGACAAGTAGATTACAGCTTAATGGGTTTGATTATTTTCTATAATAACCAACGCAACAAATTCATTTTTACATCATCTACTTCAAGAAGAGAATTACTCGAGAAAACAAGGTCTTTTAAGTAACTTGCATTATTAAGTGGGATATTTAGTATTATTTGATATCAATGACTAATTTGGAAGGATGAAAATATTTGGATTATTATTATTGATAATATGAATATACTATACATAACACTGGAGGTAATTTATATTAATTCATAGTTACATTTATTTCTCACTCAAAAAACACTGAATGACCATCAAGTTGCTTAATAGAATTGAAAGTTACTGTAAGACATAGTTCTTGTGAGGAAGGAGACTAGGAAAAATGTTGAGTAAGGAGAAATGGAAGGATGGAATAAAAAGGAACGTTTAAAATTTGGCAAATAAAGAGCACATTTCTATATCCACAGGACCGTTTCAGCGCCCTTCTTCACTTAAACTTAATTCTCAGAAATCCTCACTGACATCCCACCCATAATTTAGGAATTACTTAGTTTAACAATCCTCCATCTGGATGTCCCAGAATTTTAAGGAGGAATAACACTTAAGCATTCCTTTAAAGATAACAACTTTATGCACGACAAAATTAATTTTCCCCTTCATCCATTTAATTCCACAAAATGTTTACTCACTTACTTGTTATATAAATCCAGTTTCAAACAGGATTTGAGGAAGGATTACTTCAAAGAATGTTTTCTGAGACATTTTAAAATGGTAATTGATGACATAAGTATTTGCTTAGCTAGGTCAGTTGTTCAGCAATGGAGAACATTCTGTTCCTAGGAGGTAGTTTCACTGTATAGCAAGTATTTAAGAAAATAGAAAAAAAAATAAATAAACATTTGGAAAATTACTAACCTTGTATGACTTCAAGTCAACCTTGGAATTTTGTGGCAGGATTCTTTGAGATACAAATAAACTGGATTTTGTTTGCATCCTTCACCGTTTGAGAAGTTTATTGAGTTTGTTAGAAATTAACATGGAAGCAAAAGAGACTCACCCTGAGCTTCTGTCTGGCCTTTCCACAATAAATTATGACCTCAAATATGGCCAACAGTGGCATCAGTACAGTATAGAAGCTTTTCCAAAAGCTACAAATGCTGAGGCATAGTATCCCCCTGCAAAATCACACTGTCTCACAGCCTGCGTGAAGCTGGATTTGTTGTGTTTTTGTTTTGTCGGAACATGGGGAAAACTTAAGCACTAGATGCCTTGGTAAGAAAGGGTGAGGAAAGACTTCCTTGATGGGACAGACCAATAAAACAGTCACTTCAACTCGAAATATATTACAGACCGTTTTAATATTAAGTATACTTTTTATAGGGCTTAGTATGAGTCCCAAAGTTTCCGAATTCAGATCTCAGGACAATGTTAAAGAAATTGTATCTACTTTGATAATATTTGACATGTACTTCCTCAGTCTTTTGCCATTTTATATGCCTTTTGATCTTCAAAGAGAGCTGTAACTGAATCCCTTCAACACAAATCTGTCCCACGTGCAGTTCAAAATGCTTATCAGTTTAGAAATAGGCAAATCGTACAGGGATTTTGTGTCTCCACAAAAAACCCTACATCTCCCATTTTATGAAATTTTCTTGGTCCAACCTAATCCACTGACTGACGGTATTCACATACTAATTAGAGGAATAATTTCAGACACTTTGGGTACATTATCTCCCAAATCCCTTTGGTCAACAGCTCAGGTCTTTTTGGTTTGTTTTTATGTAAAGTTTGTGTTGTGTAAATGTGCTGTTGTTATTGTTGTTCTTTATGGTGAGATAATTGTGCTTTGTTTTATTTTAAAGAGTAGAATCTTCTAAACTGGAAATAAAGCATTTTTTAGTTACTGTGCAGAGTGGAACAATTTGATATATGATATATCGGCAAAGTCATCCATTCTAGTAACAATAATCATTACCTCTTTGGCTTCATGTAGAGGTTATTTCAGGTTATCAAACAATTATTTCTTAGTCGATCAAAAGAGAAATAATACTTTTACACATTTTAAAGCCATATTTGTTTTTTCTCTATTGGGAAAAAATGTAGACTCAGTGAATTTTGTCATGAGTAAAAGGAAAGTTCGGTGCCAAGCACCATCTTACCGTAATTGCGCTATTTTTTATGCTACCTTGCCATTTATGGCCAAAAAGAAAATCATTGTCATGAAAAAATAGGTAAATGAAGATTAAAACGGAGGGCTAAAAATAGAGCATCTAATACAAAATATAAAAAGTTAATAATATAGAGTTTACACAATGAAGTATGAAATGACTGTACTATAAATTGCTAAGATTATAGCCCTTAGTAAAAGTTAAAAAAAATTGAAGCAGTAAAAATGTTATCTCCGAAAGCAATTCTGCTGAAACTGTAAATGCTGAGGTGCTCGGTGCTCTGCTATCCCTTCTCTAGCTGCACTCCCTCTCTCTGGCTAATCTCATTCAGTCTCATGTTTTTAAATGCACATTACCAGTGAGACCCACCTTGATAATAACAACCTGCTCCTCTTGCCCGAACTGCAGAAGTGCACACCACCTACCTATGTGACATTTTGGCTTAATTCTAATAAGCATATCAACTTTACCTTATCAACTCTTCACTCATGTACCCTGTCTTGATAAATGTTATCATCATCTGCCCAGTTGTTTATCCGAAAGCTTAAAAGTCATTATTTTTCATTTCTCTTTTTCCCTAATTCTCACTTTTAGTCCACAGGCAAATTCCAGGCACTTTTACTAAAATATGTTATCTGTCCACTGTTATTGCTACACCTCAAATCCAAGCCTCTTTATTGGCTTTGAATGGAATAGCATATTGCCTTTTTTTCCCCCAATCTAATTGTGCTAGAATTTTAGTAATCCAAGAATGTCAGCTATGGAGAATATTTTGAAAATCCATGCCTCCATTTTCTCACCTATAAAATATGAGAAAAAATGGCCTTTAGCTGTCTCACTGGGTTGTTGTACATAACAAATCAGATAATAAAGATGAAGACAATGTCGAATACCAAAATTTCTACACAATACAAAATAGTATTATTCTCATTAAGTATGTGCCTGGATAACATCACAGATAATGGGAATTCTTCTTCTATTATGTTAGAATATTTTATGGTAAACTCTGACTGTAGAACTTTATGTGCCTGTCATCACTTAATAATTTATCTAAACTGCAATATATATTGCTATATGAAATATTTTTGTTACTCCTATAGTAAGTTGACCCCAAGTCAATGTTTACTATCACCACTCAAATGATAACCCTTATAGATGTTGGACTGATTCAACATATTCCATAAGGCATGATACTCCTGAAAAATAAGGCAGTGAAGAACTTGGTCCCCTGTGTTTTCTCCCTCAAACATGTCTTCACAATCAACCTCACACTGATAAGAAATATTTAGCTCTCACAGAGCATATGGTGACAGCTACTGTCCGTAAACTCTATCACCTTCATCTACTTAAATGTATAAAAAAGAAAAATCCCACAGACACAAGCTATTGTGTCAGTAGTAGAAGACTCTAGTGAACAGATTTCTAAATAAAATCTAGACAATTAAACTGTCAACTTTTTTCAGATATCTCCCATTCTAACATAGAGTGAATAACACAGTTGGAATAGGTTTTTAATATTGACCTTCTTAAGTTGAAATTTCAAGAATGTGAAACAGCTGCCATTTATACAGATAAGCCTAGAGACTATAAAGCTGAAATATGTCAATGTCAAAAAAATGAGCTGCTAATAGCAGCAGCATAGAAGTGCTGAGCTGTATTAAGTAAGTTGAAGATTAAAACACAAATAGAAAATACAGATAAGTTGTAATTACCACACTCAGTCTTGCAGCCATAGATGATCTCAGAGATATTTTATCTAATGATATCTGTGTATGAGGAAAAAAATATGAATTTATACATTCCTACCACACAGACATTATTTGATAAGCCCATTAGGTATTTTTTTGTTTAGATGATCTTATCTAACATACTTAGAAGTGAAGGGCCAATTTTTTGGTTGTTGTTGTATTCTTGACATTAGTTTCCAAAATTACACTTATTACTTTGAATTTTTGACTTCTTGCAATTCTTTTTTTTATCTGCCACACAAATCATTTTAAAATAAAGATAATAATGAAAGATAGTTGGCGCCACAACTGAGCCCTTAGTATGTGACAAGTATAAATCTATGGGGACACCAGGCAGAGCAGCCTTGTGAGCACATGTCCATGCTGACCTTGTATCCACTCAATTCTATTTCCGCTACTTCCACTTCCTATTTGAAAAAACTGAAAATCCCACAGTTGTGCCAGTGTTTATTTTGGTGGTCAGTAACTAAACAGAGTACATTTAACAAGGAAAATGTAAAGTAGATTTTGTATTATTTATTGGCAAGACCGTTCAATCTTACAAAAATTTATGATGCTTTTTTCTTTGAACCGTCTGGAATGTTTCTGTTTTGGTTTGGATTTGACAAATGTGAGAAAAATTAGGAAGCCCCAAATATGAGTAAGGGTAGATGTTTAGTAGTATAACCTAAAAATTAGAGATAGAACAAGGTATGGAGTGTATAGGAAGGAAAAAAAAATGCTCAGTGGAAATCTTAGTTCTATGTATGGTAGATTAATTGTAAAAATGTTCTCAAATATTTTCTTCCTGGTATCCATAGCCCTTGCAATGGGGCTTTTCAAAATGTCTCACAGTAAGTGGTGGAATCTATTTATACAGTCCTGGAAACTGTGTCGACCTTGTAACTTGCTCTGTCCTATAGAATGCAGTAGATATGATTCTCAGCCAGTTTCAAGTTGAGTCCTAAAGAGGTCTTACATAATTCTGATCATTCTTTTAAAACCTTACCAATGCCATGTGCAAAAGTACAGACTAGCATGCCAGGGAATAAAAGACTTAATATAATAGCATTCAAGGGTGTCATCTCAACCAATGCTATCCTATTAATAGGACAGCCTGCAGCCAGCCAACTTCCGGCATGTGACATAACCCAGCCAAGATCAGCAGAGCTGCCTCCCCAACCCACAGCCCATTGCAGATGCCTGAGTGCAGCTAATAACAAAAATTCCTGGAGGACCCAAGACCCGTAAATAGTAATTAATGCTTTGGGGGCAAGTTTATGGTGCAGCCCTACTAGTATGTTAGGAAATAAGTGATTCACATGAAAGCATGTCTGAGAGAAGCAAGTTACAGCTTCTCAATAGGCTTTCAGCTCTTGTGTGAAGTAGGCCCAGAGCTGCTATTAGAAATATTTTTTTATTTATTTTTATAATTTAAGTTGAGATCAGCTATCTGACTTCTATATCAGAAACCATAATTGAGGACTACCTGATGAAAAGTAGATATTTAATAAATACCTGCAATTTTACAAACTCAGCAAGGTCAAATTAATCAAAAATGTATTCAAAAAGCTGACATTCGCCAAATATTCTTTTTGCTTTAAGTCATTTCTGTGCATGACTGTCTTTTGCATTTGCTAACTGTGAGGTCTAGTAACAGGTCTAGTAACAGGTCTAGGCCACAAAAGGGATCTCAAGGCTTTAAGAAATGAGAGAAGTTAGAGCCCACGGTGCAAAGCTGAACTCTAAACCAGGAAGAGCAATAGAAATATTGGAGACAGTATTACAAAGGCGTAAAGTTTCAAAGTTGAGTGAAGAGAGAACTGAAGAAAAATAAGGATGCATGTGAACAAGCAAGGAGGAAAGATCTTTTGGTGTCTTTTCCAAATATCAACTTATTTTTACAGCTCTCCTTCAGTGCCCAACAAATATGTACTGTGAGTCAGTTCTTGGTTTCATTGGGAGTAAGAGGCAAAGCAAACAGCTATGGGTCACAGATTTCCCCTTCAGAACTGAGGTGCTTAATTCCCCCGTCCTGGAGTTTTGCCTGCTGACAGCCCAAAGTTGGGGTCGTTTCCAGGAATTGTCCTTAGCTAAGCGAGTCGCCTTGCTCCCCACCCCGCTGTGCTGGAGAAAGCACATATTCATTGACTGCTCAATGCAGAAATACAAAGATCCAGCCCCTTTCCTCAATTAAGGACATCTCTGAAGATATACCACAAGGTTCAAAATTTCCCGTGGACTGGCTAATTCTTCTGTTGCAGTTGCATCACAGTTTAATTTCGACTAACCCTCCTCCTACTACGTCTTTCCAGGTATTGTTCCTGACAGCACTTGTAATATGCCTAGTGCATGAAATCTCCATCTTTGCATATGATTCCTGGAACACAGGAGGAATACCTTCCATGCCAAGAGTAAACTCAAGAAATAGATTATAAATGGAAAATTTTTATCCGTATCATTGGCCAGATGGCTGATAGGTGGAGCATAGATAGATTTTTGTAGGAAGTACTAGTGTAATTGCTAAACTTTCACTGTTGGAAGGGAGGGCATTCATGAGTGCAGTATCTTAGGCATTTCAGAGTTCATGGAAGGTAATAACTCTTTAATATGAGTCATAAAATAGATTGATTTTTGCTGAGGGCTGTCAATATTTTAGAAAAAGGAAAATGAAAGCTGAATGTGATTAATCACTAATTTTAAAGCTAAGTGTGAAAATCAGAGGGCATCTTAGCAACACATAAAGAGATTTTCATCTCTTATAGATATAAGGCAGAAAAAGTTGAGTATCAAGTCCCACGACTTCATTATAAAAATAGTAGAGCTAAAGCGAAGGTTGAATTCTCAAAATCAGCAAGTCATGTCTGTGTCCTTATTCAAGAGGAGTGAGAACGTACAACTTGATTTGAGGGTATGTGAATTTTCAGGTTATTCTAAACAGTCTAGGCCTACAGAAATGCTACACTCTTCCCAGTTGAAGGTTAATGTCCTCACAGGCATATCTACTGGTTTAGGAATCACCTGTGGCTGCTTTCACACTAAAATAGAGTTGAGTACTTGAGATGCAAAAACTATGTGGCCCTTAAATCCAAATATATTTGCTGTGTGGCCCATCTCTGATCTAAAAAGATCTCTGCCAATCCCTGATTATAGAGGACTTGATATTGATTCTAAGGGCCTGAATTTCATCACACTGTCCTATTCCAGGAGAAATAATAAAGTACCGGCCCATTTGTGGCTCATAGTAGATTCATTGCATAAATGAACCCCTTGATGGACATTTTCTTGGTCCAAGAATGTATAATTGAAATGATCATACTGGTACTTGGCAGAATCCCCAATGCTACTTCTCCTGTAGCGTAAGGCCTAGGATAGTGAGGACACTCACTGGAAGCCTTTGAAACTGCCCAATTATCCCTGTCTGATCAAGAGAACAAATTAAAACACAATATTACAACTTAGGGAGAGCAGCAGATATTAGTGTAAATCTTAAAGAAAGACTTTTAAAGAAGCTTAAGAAACCTAAATGATGTGGGGCATTTTTCCTCAAAACATCCATATTATCAATTTGTCTTCTGCAAAATCTAAAAGTATCCTGAAAATATAAGTAGACTTAAGCTCAAGGACATAAGAATCTCCACTGCAGCTGCTGTGCTGGATATATTTCCTTGGCCAGAGCAGATTCACATAGTCTCAGGCACATGATACTCATGGACCACAGTGCATGTGTTCTTTTGACTCCTATCAAGGAAGAGGGAAAGACATAATTACATTCAAATGGGATGTGCTACAGTATATATATATATATACATATATATATATATATATATAGTTTTCCTTTTAAGCCTCAGTTTACACTTATCTGTCATAACTGAATGTGAAAAAATTTGGACTGTAAGGACATTTACAAAACATCATCATTTTGATCGCAAGGATCCACTATATTAGTGATATCATGTGAGCCAGGCTAGATAAGCAAAGATTAGCAAGTTTATTGGAAGCCTTGATAAGACATATATGCTCTAGAAGGTAGAAGATACACCCTACGATGATAAGGATCCCACCATATCAGTGAAGATTTAAAGGACCAATAATCTGGGGCATACTAAAATATAGTCATCAAAATAAAGGATTAACTATTACAAATCCCACCTCTCAGAATTAAGAAGGAAACACAATGTCCAGTAGGCCTCTTTGGGCTTTGGAAGCAACGTATTCCACACCTGGAGAAATAATTTCAACCCATTTGCTAAGTAACATGCAAGTCTTCCAGCTTTCAGTGGGGCCTAGAGAAGGAAATGCACCCACATCAGGTTCAGGTTGTAATGAAAGCAGCCAAGCCACTTGTATATGACCTGTGGACTCATGCCTTTGAGGTATCTTTAGTGGTGTGGGAGACCAGAACATTTCATTCCAAGACTTGAAGAACTGTTGAGCTGAAGGCAGTTAAGAAGCAGACACAGGAAAGCTCTGTGCCCTTTTATATTTGCCTAAAAGCAGGAAATAGATTTACTAATACAAAGACAAAGGTCTTTGCCACTCTTCTACCACGGAGAGCAAAGGGTAACCACTAAAGACAATTTTAGACTCTTATTGACCTAGATATGGGCATCAGAGGAATCTACATTAATGAGTTTACTAACTGGCTTTTATCAACCATTGATTTGCCTTCCCATAATTTGCTGCTTCTAGTGTTTCAAAGCCCTTTTATCTTTGTCTTGTCACTTCTCTCAAAATTTATGTTTTTTTCTTAAAGATGCTATAGAAGCTGACATTCAAAGTCACCTTTTTGAAAGTTACTAATTCCTGGGTGTCTTACATGTATATATAAAATATACATGTTAATAAATTTCTGTTTGTTTTTCTCTTGTTAATCTATCTTTTGTAACAGAGATCCATTCCAACCAAGAACCTATGAGGGTTGAAGAAAAATTATTTTTCTTTTCCTGCTGTGGAAGAAGGGTTTTGTGACAAGCTCTAGTCTCTTAATTGCAGCAAAGAAATCTGGGATTCTGGATGCAAGCCACGACATCTTTATCTGCATTCAAAAAGCAGTTCCCAACATGCAACCTGGATCTGGTAGAGACAGAGCACCTGACTATGGGATCTCAAGTGACCATGTTGCCAGAACTGTCCATCTTGTGCTGGGTGTATGTTATATTTGTAAAGCTACAATGTCAGGAAGGCCTAGCAATAATGAATTTTTAGAAAGAAGTAATATATATAGGACCAGGCATAAAAATTCTCAGAGGCAAAATTAATCTACCCAACAGTGGCTCAGATCGCTATTTTATTCTTCTCTCTTTCACCAGCATATCTCCTTTAACTCACACTTACTGCCATAGGGGAGATCTTTCATGACCATCTAATAAAGGAGAAAAAAGGCTGAACTTGCTTCCTGGAAGCCTCAGCTTAGGAAGAGGGTTCAAAACGAAAATCAGCTATTGCTATACAATAGCCCCACTCACAGAAGGCCCAGAAAGACTGGAGATTATAGTACAGATTCACCTAATGGAAAGATCTTTGGATGGTGTAATTTGTCATTTGCATTGCATGGAAATAGAAATGGTCCATGGTAAGAGTGTATACAGACACATTGACAGAAGCTAATGACTTGATTGGTTTGGTAGAAACCTTGAAAGAAAAAGATCAGAAGATCTGGATCAAAGTAGTTAAGGGAAGAGGCATGCAGATGAACATATAGTAATGGGAACAAAGTATGAAAATCTATGAATGATGTTTTCATGCCCACCAGAGAGCATTCACCATGAAAGAGGCATTAAACAATGTAGATTTAATAACAACCAGTTGACATCAGCCAGCATCTGCACTCAGCCAAACCTTGTCTCTACCATAGACTCAAGAACAGGGAGATATGATGGCAGAGATGGAGCCATGCATGGGCCCAATAGCGTGGGATCCCACTCAATGAAATTGATCTAGCTACTTCTGTAGTTAAATGTCCAATCTAGCAACTGAGACCAACTGAGTCTCCAATATGGCACCTCAAGGTAACTGACAAGGCGTTTAGTGGCAAGTTGCAACCCCTGGACTTCTGCTCTGGAAGGGACATGGTTCATCTTGATTACAATTGACACTTATTTTAGGTATTGGATCCCTTTTCTTGACTGTAAGATCTTAGCCAGTTATACTACCAAAAGGCTTGCAAAATGTTTGCATTGCCACACAGGATTCTGATTAGAACTTCATTGGATAAAAGGAGCCATTTTACATGAGTTGAGACAAAGGAGAGAAAACACAACCATGGAATCCACTGGTCATATTATATACTGTATTCTGTGATGTGCCGGAAGCTTTCAGCTGACAGAGCAAAGGAATAGCCTTTTTCTTTCTTTTTTAAGCTATATCAAAGCATAACTGACAAGTAAAAATTGAATATATTCAAGGTGTATAACATGTACCTCTGGGTTTTTTAATTATACTCTTTTATTTTAGGTTCACATAATCTAGAATTATGTAGATAAAATAAGTCAACATGTTTTTTTCAGATAGTGTGGCAAACATTGTACATCTAAATCCAAAAATAAACCTTGAATCACACCTTGTGCCATATATAGAAATTAACTATAAAACATCTACCAGAGAATGTCTAGGGGAGAAAAAGCATAGGAGACAACCTTTACCACCTTGGATTAGGCCTAGATTCAACATCCAGCAACAAGAATCATAAGAAAAGTCAGATATATTGGCCTCCAACAAAATGTAAAAAATAAAATAAAGCACAGCAAAAAGCTCCTGCTCTTTGAAAAGCACTGCTAAGAAAATCAAAGGACAAGCCATAGAATGGAAGAGAATATTTCAAAATATATATATATGTATGTATGTATATGTATATGTGTATATATATACACACACAAATGTATATCCAAAATAATAAATAACTATCATAACTCAGCAACAGTTTTAAAAATACCCCAATTAAAAATTGGCAAAATATTAGAACAGGCACTTTATCAAAGAAAATATATGGATACACAACAACATATTAAAAGACACTAAACATTATTATTAACTAGGCAAATGCCAGTTAAAGCCACAATGAGATATCACTAAATACCCATTAGGATGGCTTGAAAGCAAAGCTGGAAATATCAGGTTTCGATGAGGATGCAGAATAATAAGGTCTCTCATACAACGCTGGTGGTGATGCAAAATGACACAGCTACTGTGTGAAAGATTTTGATGGCTTCTTGTAAAGTTAAACATCCATTCACCACAAAACTCATGAATCGCACTCCTTAGGTAGATATGAAAGAGAATTAAAAACATATTTGGAGAAATACTTATACACAGATGTTTATACAAGTTTTATTCATAATAACCCAAAACTAAACCCAAATGTTCATCTGTAAGACAAAGATATACAAATTACAATACATCTATATAATGGGATAAAAAACATCTATGCAACAATATTGAAGAATCACAAATGCATTATGCTAATTGAGATAAACTAGATACAAATGGGTGAATACAGTATGATTCCATTTATATGACATTTTGGAAAAGTCAAAACTGCGTGGACAGAAAACAGACCATTGTTTGTTAAGGGCTGGATATGGGAAAAAAGACTGACTACAAAGTATCATAAGGGAATTCTTTTAGGTGATGGAAATATTCTACGTCTTGATTGTAGTGATGATTTCCTGAGTGTAGGCATTTGTCAGAATGCATAACCAAGAGGGATAAATTTGCCTATGAGTGAATTATGTCTCAATAAATATAATTAAAACAACTCAGTAACCCAAGAGGAACTTAGGACAATTTCTACATAATAAGCATCCAAGAAATGCTAGCTGCTATCATCATCATCATCATCATTATTATAATTATTGAAGTGACAAAAATATTTTCAATAAGTGAATAGCTACAGTTTTTATAATATAGGATGAGAAGGTAATAAAAATTCTTTCAATTTCATCATCAAATATTTAAATGGTCGAATAAATGTCTACAAAAGCACAAATAAGCTGAATAACAAATCTGCATTTAGAAATAACAAGTAACACATTATATAGTTATATTTTTATAGCATTCCATCTAAATTTTTTAAAAAATTAAAAGCTTTTGTGCACGCATTCATTCATGCAATGTTTATTGAACATTTACCATGTGTAAGTTCTGTGTTGTGCATTGGGGCTATTAGTGCTATGACCTGGGACTAAACCTACTAGTTTAGAAAATATCAATAATAATCTTTATCATTATGTAATTTAGTGTATTCTACACTCTAATTAGATAATAATGGTTAAGTAAAAATATTCAGAAAGGAAATAAGTCAAACTAAAGACTGAATAAAAACGTGTATTATTTTCAAAGAAGAATTTTTCTGTGTTGCATGATTGGTGGAAGCCGTGTCAAGTAGAACAATTAAGGATGAGGTATATGCGTAACACTGCTACATACAGTTAAAATTAGAAAAAAACTAATAGAATGTTTTATGGAAAATTGTGATGTAAAGTTATGTTTAAATGAGGAATGTTTCAGTTACTATGGCTCCATAACAAATTGTCTCAAATTCAGTTGTGTTGAAAAAAAAAGCTATTTTACTGCTGTCATGGATTCTGGGGTTCAGGATCGTTTATGTCAGCTCCAGAGTATCCAGAGCTACACCTGGGAAGACTTGCTGGTTGGAGGCTGGAATCATCTGGAGGTATCTTACTCATACATGTGGTTGTTGATGCTACTTCTTGGCTGAAACCTAAGCTGAGTTGTGGATTAGAACACTTATGAATGGCCTCTTCTTGTCTAATTTGTGTCTTCATAATAAACTCAATAATTGCTTGTTAAATACCCCAATTAAAAAATAGGCAATATATTTTAGTCCATTTAGAACTCTAATCTGTTTACATTGGTCTAAATGTATTTATTATAATCACAATCAATCTATTTATTCTAGTCTAAAATATTTTAGCCAAATTGGATGTCTAATTTGGACTTCTTTCTAGTTTGGTGACTGACAGCAAACATCCCAAGAGAACAGAGTGAAAATACCTGGCATATTTATGGTCAAACCTCAGAAATCACAAGGCATCACTTCAGCCATATTATGCTAGTTGAAGCAATCTCAAAGCTCTATCCTGCTGCACTCAATGAGGGAAGGGGAAGGCAACACATCACATCACCACATGCAATGGAAGACAAATCACAGCAACATTAACAAAAGTATGATGGATGGGTCATTTTAAAAGATGCAGTCTGCCACCAAAGGTGTTTGTCACTGCATCACATGAATATTGACATAATTAGCAATTGTGGAGTTCCCTTTTGGAAAAATATAGTAATTGACATCAGATCTAATTAAATGTCACATTTTTGGCCTCAAATATTTAGGTTCCCAGTTAAAGCATTATTTTCATTAATTGTTTCCATTCTACAGGAAATTTAGTTCATATAAGCAAAAAATAGTTTTTATAGATAGCCTGAAATGGACTATTTAGCAGACATTTATTCACATTTATTGAGCACTTATTATGTGCTAAGCCCTAATTATACACAGTAAGGCATCAGGTTTTCCATATAAAACTACTATACTGGATACTCTGCCAGCCAAGATGTTTTCTTTTTCCATACGATGATCTGAATTTTACTTTTAGAGACATATTTTCTCAGCTTACAAAATGTTAGTTGGATATTTACCACTTTGATTACCATTAAGGAAGTCCAACTAGACTAATATGCCTTTTGGGGAATGGGCTGAGATGGGGCATTTGAAGCATTTCTTACTACTATTGTTTCCCTGACGACATTTTTTTATGGGATTGAACTTAAAGTCACAGAATATCAGTTTACAGTGAGCAAAATATTCAACCTTCCAAAAAGTGAAGAAAGTTAAAACCTTGCACAAGAGTTTTATGTATTTCCAAGCACAATATACCATACTATAGAGACAGCACATTTCTTCCCCGGTATAGGCAAAATTCAGCATATTCTGGCAATAACACAGGAACACCAAATGTCTTTTTGCCAGTATCCTTTCTTGAGGTGGCTATGGACCCATTCCCTTTTCTCTCTGAAAGGTCCAAGTTCAGTGTGGACCTAATAGAGTGGGGTGGAGAATGCTAGCTACTCACTAAGTCTGCTTTACTTCCAAAGAATTGGAGGAGAGGGGAGAGTGAGTAGTTTTGGATGATGGGATGCAGGTGGAAATAATGTAGGTCTTTTCATTAAAGGTCCTTCTCTTGTTTGATGTCTAGATGAAGGGGACTAGCAGAGGACTTCAAGATTCCAGAGAACTCTGACAATAGTGGAAAGTACTAGGCAGTAGGAGCCTAGACCCCTGAGTCACCACTGGGAAGAGCAGCAAGAAGGGCTGAATATCTACACTGAGCTTGACGGACTAAGGATAAATACCCTTGCTCCACTGACATCTAGGGGCTTGTAGTCTACAGCAATTTTAGCCTATCCTGATCAATATAGCTGGTAGTATGGGGTGGAAGATAAGGTTTGAGAGGATTTCTTGTCTATAGTATCAATACATATAATTGAAGAACAAAATCACTAAAATTCCATGTGAAGAAGCATATTAAGATTTTTTAAAAACAACAAAAAATAATAGTGTCGTAGATCTAGTTTATGCATCACACAAAATTCTCTCAGTCGTGCTAGGTTATCTACTCACCCTGATCCCAGATCGTGGGCCCTTGCCTATTTGCTAAGGGACAAGTATAATGATAAGTCATGGACTTTCCAAGTCCAGACTACTCCCAGTGCTCCACCAGCAATAGAAGTCAAGTGCCCTGATGCTATGCATTGGCTCACAGGGAAAGATTGGCCTACCTTCATGTGGTCTCTCTGGACCCATGGAATATCTGGTTCTTCTGGCTACCCAGAGTGGCCAAATCCCACACTTGGATGTGTGGACAAATTTCATGCTCCATAGAGCACACTCATACCAATGAGGAAGAGGATATGGTGTTTGCTCCTTCAACAGCAAATAAGAAAAATAGCTTACCTATACCAAGCAAACGTTTCATTATAAAACATCGGCATTTTCTTACATATGAATGTGTTCATTTGGAGAAATGTCACTAACATATAAAATCAGTTTCTTAGTGAATAAAGGCCGATTTTCACATCAGTAATAAGCATTTTCAAGCTAGAAGTAATGTAAATTGTGTCAAGATGAAATGGGCAGGTGCAGTTTAATAATTCTGGTAGATACTTGGCTGTAGTTTTAAGTTGTCATTGTATTAATAACTCTGAAATCACAAAGAAATCACTACCTACTGAAGTCATATAGAGAAACTATTTTTTCTTAGGCAAATAAATGAGACAGTAAAAAATTCTGCATTGGACAAAAGTAAGACATTCTAGTTTACCCAAATAAAACACAACCGAATGATGATCAGTATATTCGTGTATATGTTTGTGTATCTTCAATCTCACCAGAGCTTTCTCTTATAAATAGTCACAAAAATGTGCCCTCAACTTCAGATTATCTGTTTAGATGTTTGTTGATATTATTTCCTTTTTTAAAAAAATCTTACATTATATGAAGTATATGGTAAATAGTAGGAAATTGATGAAGATTAGCAAAATTAATTTAAGAGAAAAACCTTTGAAGCTGAAAATAAATTTTTCAAAGAGGAAGTATTATGGGAGATATTTTAAGGACTCGCCATTTCATTCATTAATACTCTATATTTTTCTATTTTCGTAATATCAAAGATCGGTCAGAAAAAATTACAGGCACATCTTTTACAGAAAACACATTTAAAAGCATCATAAAATGACTCAAAAGTATAATTTTTACTTGCAGAATGTTTTTATACTATTGTAACATAAACTTTTATGGGAACAGGATCACTTGAGGATAAAGAACTTTGGATTCCTGTGGAGCCATAAATTACAAATTCCAACGAGTAGACAGATTCAGCTTTAAAAAAGAGGAAAATGCAAACTCAAAAGTTTAAAATGTAAATATGTTGCCCAAAACCATTAGACAGTCAGTTTGCATAATACTCTCAAAACTATTTTGCTAAAGGCCTGTTTGTTAAGTAAAAACAGTATTGCTTACCCTTGAAAGCTGATTCCCAAAAGGAAGAGGTTGCCCTTCTCTTCTCATTTACTCTGAAAATAAAAATGCAAATAGAAAGTTTAGAGGTGTCCTGTGCCTGTGGCCTGTGCTAACACTCTATACTGCTTAATTCTAAACTTTTCTATACAATGTTGCTGCTTTAGAGAATCTCTTTTCTTTTTTTCTTAAGTCTTTTCTGACTGATAATCACACCATTGTAGAATTATTCCTCTATAAGTACCTTATCAATGGGATTTAGTAGGCAAGTCAAGAAGACAGCAAGGGGTCATAATATTTGGAATTTTTCTGGCTATGAGATAATCAATGAGGCTCTATGAGATGCTGGATATGATATCATTTTGGAAATATTTGTTCTGTGCTTGTCATTGAGTAATTTTATAATCTGACTTTGGAACAAATCACCACATACTACTTTCACTCATTTACTGATGCAAGATTTAGACAGAGAACCCTGGCTTTACACAAGACTACATGCTAGTGGTGGGGGGGTGTTGAGTTAAGGAGGAAGAATAAGTGAGACACCTGCACGTAAATTGACCTGCTGTCTTATAGAGGAGATGACACGAGTCCCATTACAAAAACATTGTAGGAAATTCTAAGAATCTCACTCAAGGCTCACGTGTCTGCTATTCTCCTTCTGTGTATTTGTCTCTTCCTCTGTCATGGTTCAAAATTTATCACCCACCCAGGATTGTGTCAGAAGTCCCAGACAAATACATTCCATTTCTAACTACAACTTTGTCTCTTTCAAGTTACTGTGTTAATCTACTTCCCCGAAAACTCTTTCTTAACATCCCTTGAACTTAAATCTCAGTGGATCTTGCTATTTTTTCTTTAGTCAATTGTTCCTTTCTCTTTATTTTCCACTTTGCCAAGTTTAGATTTCATGGTCCAAACTTTCAGTTATGTTTGTGTTAGTACTCACTCTCTCTGAATTCTTCACTTTCAAAATGTCTGGAAAAACCCCAACCCAGTTCAGATCAAATAATCACTTTCCTTTTATCAACACCTGTAAAGCTAAGCATTGCACATAGGAACCAGTATGAAATTATCTATTTCAAACTCAACAGAGTTCAGGCAGGCTGGCAATATTATACTTGCTTTCTACTTGGTAGCCTTCTACTTGGTAGTTCCCTCAAATTCATCTTATTCAAAAATAACACTCTTCCTGGAAGAAGGTTTTACCCTTCTGTGTTTCTCATCTCATTATATGTCAACCACACTATCGCATTACCTAAGCCAGAAATCTGTGTGTCACCCTTGACTTCTCTGTCTCCCTTACATGCCAATTCCACTCAATTATAAGGTTGAGTCAATTCTGATAGATACATCCACCTACTTTTCTCCAACTCCACTGTTACTTCCTCTCAGGCCACCATCATTGTTTGTGTAAAACACTGAAACAAACTTTTAACTCATCTCTATACTTCCGATCTTGCTTCTTCTCAGTGCATCTTGTGTGAAGATGTCTGAGTGACTTCTGAAAAATGCAAATCTGATCATTTCTCTCTTTTGCTTAAAATGCTTCAGTAGTTTTCTGCTTCATTTAGGAAAATGTCAGATTTTGTCACACATGCAGGTGCTCCATCATTTGGCCATGCATACTCATTCAGTAACATTTCTTACTGTTGTCTCTTCCTTTTGCAATCTGTATCTGGCAATACTGAATTTATTTTTTTATCTTTTTTTTATTTAATTTCTTGGACTATACCGCAACATCTCTTGCTTCTGGAATTTTTCTTCAGCTTTCTTTTTAGCTAAAATTGTGCTTTTTTCTCCTCTTTTGTGCATTTAAGTTCTATTTACCCTTCAAATTCATAAGATTTTCTTGAGGAATATTGTCCTCTTACCATTATACCAGACATACTTAATTCCAAATTCTTACTTAATAGCCTTGCTCCCCACTAGACTATGGGATTTGTGAAGGCAGAGAGTACATCTAATCTGTCTTGGTCTCTGTTTTCCAGCATCCATCTGGCAGTTACAGGGTACTTAGTAAGTATACTAAAATACTAAAGGAAGAAGTTCTTGGGGGGAAATTCTATTCAAATGGTAGCATAGTTGAAAAAGCGGGTTAACACCTTTTAAAAATAGCAGTGAAATCAAAGGAATTAGATTCTACAAACATTAAGGAATAGCAGAGAAGAACTATACTAAGAACTATATGCCAACAAAGTTGACAACATAGAACAAATAAACAAATTTCTTAAAAAGAACAATTTATCAAAATTAATAAGAAAGAAATTATGAATAGTCCTATACTTATTTAAGGAAATTAAATTTGTTACCATAAAAGAAGTTACCAGTTTAGATAATTTCACTGTGAATTTTAACACTGAAGAAATAAAATGAAATTACACATACATTTTTCACAAAACAGAGAAGGCATTATGTCCAACTCATTTGGTGAGTTCGATCTAATACTAATATCAAAAGTTGAAAAATATTTTACAGTAAAAGAAAATTAGAGACCAGTATTAGCCTTGATTATATTGTTTTAAGTATATCCTGCTCTAATGCTAAAGTTCTAATCTCAATGCTTGAATGGATTTCCAGGTAATTATTTTGAGTGAGGAAAAAAAAAACCCTCAAAATATTACATACTGCATGATTCCATTAGTATAACATTCCTTTCTTTTTTCATAGCTTTTACTATTTTTAAACACTCTAATACATAACTATACGGTACATAGTGACTTTAAGATAGATTGATAGATATAGATAGATAAATAGATAGATACATAGATGATAGAGTGGAATTAAGGAATGAAGCTAGTTAACATATAAATCACCTTAAATACTTATCATTTATTTCTCCTGTTTAATTATAACTTTGTACTTTTTGTCCAACATCTCCACAGTTCTCTCATCTCCCTGGCTTCCGGTAATCACCATTCTGCTTTTTGCTTCTATGAGTTTGATTGTTTTAGTTTCCTCACATAAATGAAAATATGCAGTATTTATTTTCTGTGCCTGACTTATTTCACTTAGCATAATGTCCTCCAGGTTCATCTGTGTTGTTGAAAATGATGAATTTTATTCTTTTCTAAGGGCGAGTACTATTCCATTGCATATAAATGCCACATTTTTTAACTCACTATTCTGTTGATGGACACTAGGTTGATTCCATATCTTGTTTATAGTAAATAATGCTGCAATGAGCATGGGGATGCATCTTTTAGAAGGTACTGATTTCAAATCTTTAGCATATGTACTCAAATATGGGATTGCTGAATCCTGTGGTAAAATTTGTTCTCCATTTCAATAATTTTATCATTTTAAGAATGCTGTATTTTCAATTTTTTAAGGAACCTTCATTATGAAAAACTGTATGGAGTTTCCTTAAAAAACCCTGAAAATCAGCACTCTTGAAATGGCAAAATTATAGAAATGAAGAACAAATTTTGGTTTCCAAGGAGTAGGGATATTGGAAGGGGAAGGGGATAGGTAAGACTATAAAGAGGTAGCACCATTCTTGGGGGGGAGATTACACCAATCTAACATAGTGATAAAATGAAAAATAACTATATACACTGATTGTATTAATGTCAATTTTCTAGTTTTGATATTGTATGTTGTTACCTAAGATGTAACCTTTGGAAGAAATTGGGTGAAAATGACATGAAACTTCTCTGTACTATCTTCACAACTTCTAATGGATCTATAATTATTTAAAAGCTAAAAAGTTAAAAGTGATATTTATGCTGAAGAATCATTTTTTAATCTACTGTGGATGAATACTTTGGAAAAATATGATAAAAATAAATTAAAAACTGTTATGGAATAATGATAAACAAAATACAAACCCATTTATTTTTATAATCAGAAATATCTGTCCCTTTTAATAAGTATAATCAGAACAAATTAACATATAAAGAAAATTATTTCCAAAAACAGTGCACATTGTTTACTGCAAGTGTATGCATGGGCTGTTAACATAAAGAATTGGTAATATACAATTTGCCTTTCTACAATCTCAACTAAACAAAATGTATAAATGAAATGTGATTTCATATAATGAACAGTTATATACACTTTGAAAATACTCTGTATATAAATATTTAAAGATTTTTGATGTGGTACATATAAAAACAGTATGTTTCTTCCTTATTAACATATCTAGACTACTTTTTATTCACAACAATGCCGAAAATGATGACTATCTCTATTATTTCTAGATTTCATTTTAATGACATTCATTGTGCAGAAGCCAATCTCCAGAATTGTATTGTTAGAAATGAAACAAGAATCTTTAAAGCAATTTTGCCTACATCACTTTATTTGTTTTTAACTGGTATACAAACATGAAGCAAGTGATGGTGTATTTTCAAAATTCATCTTCAGTGTTCCACCAATAGTAAGTTCTATCAATTTATCCTTATGGCAAATATTCGAATTATCTTTCAGTGAGAATAGTTGTCATATTCATGAATTTCCCATGTGTGGAACTATTTTCAATATAAAAATATAAAATTCCAAATTTCCTATTAAATGTTTGGTGATAACCTTTTACAGGTGTGCAGTAACAACATTAAGATCTACTTCATAGGTAATTATTTAGTTATTAACATGTCATAAAATCTATAAAAACTAGGTTACATAAAGCTTCAAAATTCCATTTTATGACATTGAAAAACTTGTACTATTTCTACCATACCTAGAAATATTAATATCATTAAATTCATAAAAAGTATCAGATAAACAAGCAACCCTGGCTATCACTGAATATCTTGAAAAAGTTAGACCAAACTAGTTTCTTGTCAAGCAAAACATTTAAAGTTTGTTCAATAATTCACATGCTTTGAACATATTTTTTACTCACCATAATCATCATGCCTCTTCATGTAATAATGTTAATTTATGATCAGCTTCTATATTATTACTTGATAAATAAAATAATCTTGAATTCAATGTATTGGTGTCTATTAAGTCACAAATATTATCATTCCATTACGCACTTTGTTTATTTAAGCTGATGTTTTATATGGCGCAAGACTTTTTTAATAAATAAAACAGTGTGTTGATTTGCATTTTGATACAAGGAGCATGTCTGGGTAACTACTCTAGAATGTTTTCTCTCATAAATATCCTGCCACTAGAACATACTTCTACAAAAATTTAACCTTTAAACTATATTGGTTGACAGTTCATAGTTTTATGCAGTTCAGATCTAATCATTTTAAGTCAAAAAATTTTAAGGAAAATTTCCATAATATCAATATGTTGAAATTGTGGTATGCTATGAGAATTGCCATGTGCAGTCTCTGTGCATTAATCTAGTTACTATGAGAAATGCTTTGGTAGCTTTAATTGTCCTATGACTTGGTCTTTTGTATCATCACTCAGCTCCTGAATACATGGTGTCATTGAAAAAGGATGTTTGAATGACCTTATACTACAGATTCATCCTACATTTCTAAACAAATATCTTTGATACCATATTTCACCTGAGTCTCAGCAATTATATATGTTTTCTTTAGTCTTACCAGCTCAGAGTTTCTATTTTACAAGAAGCCCACATAGCAACAATATTTATATGTGAAATGTCAAATGTGTGCTTCTCTAGATTTTTCAATTCAATATCCTTTTTTACAAAGAACTTTTGGTTTTGGATGTATTCATTTATATATTTTATGTAAATACCACTTATATGTTAATGGCTTTGTTAGAGTAGGAGACTAAGAGGCAGTGCTGAGACGGGATGCAGGGAATTGAAGATACGGTGCAGCTGCTAAAGTAAAAAATTCTTAAGCAAAAGAAGCTGACAGCCACAGGCAAGAAGCAACGTTGACCAGCTTGTCAGCTATCTCTGTCACCTTGCATGAACTTTAGCAAATTGCAGCATCATTTACATCATGGTTTTAAAATTTCTCCACCCTTTAAATCACCATGACAGCTTTGAGATAATCATGTAAAGTACGAAAATAGGAGGGAATGCAATTCTAGGAATTGCTACTCAATTCTTAGTGAAAGCCAACTCCTTGGCTTTGAATATTCCTCCCCTCAGTTATTAAGACTACAAAAGATCTAAAAACACTCCCTTTCAGAGCAGCTGCTATTTTCAAGCCTGCCCACTTTCCTCCTTGAGTGTGTACTTTTACTTTCAATAAAGCTTTTGCTTGCTTGGCTCATATGGTGCATCCTGAAATTCTTTGCGTGATGAAAACCAAGAACTCGGAAAAACCTCCACTCATAGGCCAGTAACAGTTTCATCCCTTTGTTATCTGATGTATCTCCACAAATACATCAGCACATTACCATTAATTATGGTTAGAAAACTAATCTCAGTAAACTAGCATCCACACTTCTGAGTTAAACCAATATGAACTCTTTGATCTTTAGATCTTTATAATGCCTTCCTTCATCGTCATTAGGCCTACAACTTCTGTAGCGCTCAGAGAAGCTGTGCCTTCTCCTAACAAACCTGGTGAAACTTGTTTCTCCCTGTGTTAACTGGGATTAAAAATAAATAATGCAAATTGTATTTCTTTAATATAATCAGTATGTTAAACTATTATTTGAAAAATGAGTGTCATTAAATATTAAAATGCTCCTGAAACTAACAAATTCTAAGAAGCATACAAAAGCTTACAGACTCTTAAAATTTTACACATTTGAGTTACACTGCACAAAATAACTTTAAAGTGTCACACATTGCAATGTGGTCTTACTGCCTGTGACTAGCATAAACTTAGACCAATGTGATTCCTGGCACCTAACTGCTCTATACTCTGGTCAAAAATGAGCCCACTGATCACAAACCTGGATGCAGATACTATTTACATCAAAGGGTCAGGAAAATTGTAAAAAAGATAAATGGATGAGGGGAGCCTTCTAGACAGAATATGAAGAGGCATCAAAATGTATGTACTTTAGGAACTGAAAGAAACCCAGAATAGCTGTAGCTTGTGAGACAGAGGAAAGTTCTAGGAAGGGAACAAGGAAAAGGGGGAGGCTCCAGAGTCTTCCAGATACTATATACTATGATAATGACGCTGAATTTTTCCTAAAGGCTTTGAGATGCAATTAAATAAAACATGACAGGTTGTAGCTGGGGGCATGATATAATCAGATTTGTACCACGCAGGCCTGATTGGAAACAACTCTGTTGGAAGGTGCCTGGGACCCAATATTGAGTAGAAATAGAGGATAGGAGTGGGGAAAAGGTCAAACATGGAGCACTTTTATTTTTTGCAATGTGTTTACTCTGTGTGTGTGTGTGTGTGTGTGTGTGTGTGTGTGTGTGCAGTTGTCATAGCATATTGTAAGAATTCCACAAATACATGACTTAATGAATGGATTTATTTTAGATGCTATATAAAAAGTATAACTTTTTCTTAGTATAGGATTTCCTAGTGGAAGTAAAAATATAAAGTATATCAATTAATTCATAGCATTTCTGAGAAATGATAAACATAATTCTATTAAATAAAATGAAAAAAATAATTAAAGTTTAATGTTGATGCCTATGATCAAGTCATTTTAAGAATCACTAGCAATGCAATAGCATTATTGTTGATACTTAAAAGTTGAGCCAGCTTTTTTTTAGATATTTTTAGGATGCCACTACAGATAAGATACGGGAGTACATACATATGCTAAGTTATTTTATTGTACATAGTTATTCATTCTTCCTTTCCTGTAAGGAAATTATACATTGGTGCTCATGGCCACGAGCATTCAAGGGGCCCATTATGAACAGACTATATATTTTCTTCTCTGATGACATTCGACCTTGTCATGTGATGTGTTTTAGCCAATGGAATAAATGAGTGGGATGCACTTATGATGTGTACTGCATAGGAAAAGAAACTTTAAAAGATACTAACAAACTTTCCTAGCCCATTTGTTTCTGTTTTCTTTCTGAGTCCTGGGATAGAAATATGTGGCTGAAGGTTGCAACTGACGTCAGCCTACGTGAAACTTAAACACAAAATAGATGTTGCGTAATTGTTGTAAGCCACTGGGATTTCATGGTTGTTTATTCCTTCAGCAAACTTAGCTCAAATAATCTTTATTGCTTTAATTTGGGCTAAATATATTTACTACATATGGCAGAGATCCCATAATTATTTGTTCATTGTTGAGTTTTCAGTGCCTAGACAGTACTAATATATGGTTAGAACTCAATAAATATTTTTGGATGAATTAATAGAATGGTAAGTTGAGTAAACGAAATAAGAGGATAGACATCTTCACTATGAGGCACATTTTGAAAGGGAAAATAGCAATAAAAAATGAGGTTAGATATAGAAGACAGAGGGCAAAGCCAAAATATCGCATACTTCTGAGCAATTGCATGAGAACTAAAACATGCACATTGAATTTAAGTAACTAGCCTTAGTAAGAGATGTTTTGATGAAATGATAGAGGTGAAGTCCAAATAAGAATAAGTTGAGGAATTAACCAGTGATGAGGAAATTGAGAGAATGAACATGGACTTCTTTGGTGAAGTTTGTGATGGGATAAAGAGACAGGCTGGTAGCTGTAACAGAAACTGAACATTTTTTGAGTCAGGCATACTTAGCATTTGCATGTTTGGTAGAAAAAAATAAAAGCTACATTATAGCTTTTATAAGAGGTAAGTTTTATGTTAGAAGAATAAACACTGCAATATTGGCATGCATTTTTTTTCTCCAATTTGATACTGAACACAATATCTTGCCAAATTGTAAAAATAAACATTCTATTTTTGACTCCATTATTGTTTATGGGTTTAATGTACTGACTGCCATTCACTGAGTCCATTGGACAAGCAACTAAGGCCTCCCAAATTTAAAAAGAATAATTATGAGGTATAGAATAATATACTTTATTCCACATATATCTTTTCACTTGGAAATAAAAACCTGAATTGACATACTTTGAGATATTTCCAGGGTGCAATGGTTACTATTGCTTGTCAAATTAGTTAGGCTAGGGTACTCATTTGTTCGGTCAAATACCAGTCTACATGTTGCTGTGATGGCATTTTTTTAGATGACAGTAACCTTGAAATTAGTAGAGTAGGGGTAAAGAGATTATCCTCCATAAGGTGGGTGGGCCTCATGCAGTCAGTTGAAGGCCTTAAAAAAAAAAGCACTGAGTTACCCTAAGGAAGAAGAAATTCAGCCTTCATACTCAGGATTGCAACATCTGGGGTTAGGGGGATTGGGGGTGGGTAAATTCACAACTAATGGACTTGGTGAGCGTTACGGGGAGGGGGGAAGCAGGCGAAGGGCATGTCTCAAATCATGGTTGGGATGTGGCAAAGTCATAGCATGTAACCAAAATGTTTGTACCCCCATAATTTCCTGAAATTAAAAAAAAAAAAAAGACTGCAACATCAACTTTTCCTTCTGTTTTCGCACTATTGGTTCTGTTTCTCTGGAGAACACTGGCAAATATACTGGGATTCTTTTGCTGTGCAAAAGAGGTGAAAGACAATTTGGAAGGGACTTACAGGGCTTTGAAGCCACAGGCAATATTCAATTTTTTAGACTCAGTAGTGATTATATTCACTTGAGTAATATTCTTTTTTTTTGACTAATATTCTTTAAAGTATACTTTTCATATATGTTCTCTGGCAGCATTGATGACGTATTTCAAAATTAAAAATAAAATTAATATTAAATTTGCCATTTAAATTTCCAGATGTATATATAGTATACAATATATAAACCTATATCTATTTATTTTATTAATGAGATATTACTATTTTAGTTTTCCCTCTCTATAAAACAAATGAGATCTTAAAGAATCTCAGGTATGACATTTTGGACATGTGTCCTTCCTCCCTCCCTTCCTCCTTCCACATCTTTCTTTCTTTCTTTTTCTTTCTTCCTTTCTTCCTTTCTCTTTTCTCTCCCTTCCTACCTCTGTCCCTTCCTCCCTGCCTTCCTTCCTTCCTTCCTTTTTTTGCTTTTAATATGATTGGCCTTTTTAAAGGTAATCTTCAGAACACTGCGATATATGAAATAACAATAACTTAACTTTTAATATTCTTTAAAGACTGCAAGTAACAATTGAATAGTCTCTTACAATATTTTCTTTTGCCTTTTTCCTACAAAACATACTTAATTCTGTTCATCAATCCATCCAGGCCTTGCATCGAGATGGATAGTAAGGTATTTTACTGCTTTATGAACTAAACTTTACCTTTCAGCTTCTAGATATCAGTCTCTTAAGACAACTTGAGTGGAACTTTTAAGGGGTTATTTAATTCAGAGAAGTTCAAAAACGTTGTTGTTAACTAGGACGAGGTAATTTGGCGTGCTTGTCATTTTTGTAATTATACCATGTAAGCAGGCCCCCTCATACACAGAGCTCATGAAGGACCTTTCACATAAACACACAGCTAAATTGGAGGTTTGATGTAAATCTCTCCACCTTAGCCATCAACTGCCCAAGATTATTAAAGGAGAGAAGGAAATTGTTAGCAATGGAGACTTGATTCCATTCTTATTCATTGTTAAACTCTTTCCCAAAATTAATGAGAATGCCAATTAATGAAAGCCCCACTCACAGAATTTCCACCTAAAGGATATTAAGTTTGAAAATTCTTCTCATCTTCTGGAAGTATCTGATTCAGATTTCTCCACTGATAGGCCAGGTGATGTGTCACCTGCGAATATGGTGATCAATTTGATTCGGTTTACCTTATAACTATCAGTGAATTTTTGTTGCAATAGGCAATTTGTGATTTCCAGTTCTACTTTTTAAAATAATACCAAGAACTGACCAAAATCGAAATAGAAATACCTCACTATTACAAATATACACATATATCTGCAATAATTATGCTCTGGTAATAGGAAAATTCTTTATATTTTGTGAAAAATATATTTCCACTAAGTAGTCACTTGCTTTGTTTCCTGTGCAATTCAAAATATGTCAAACATACAAAACAGCTGAAGCATTTGGTTGCTTTCTCTATGCAAAATTTAAGAACTGAAACTTTGTGATGATCAACCCATAATGTTCTGGGCTTTGTTATATTGAACAGTCTAATACACATGTGGTTTTGAATTTATTAAAATGAATTTTCGTTAGACACTTTGTTTGCCTTCTGTGAGATTCATTTATGAATTGGATTCTGTGGCCAGTGACTAGACATCAAGGAATGAATGAAAGAACTATTTTCATTTGCTTCAGGGAAAATTCAGCCACAATCTTTGTATGGGGTTGAGCTGTTTTCCATTTCTAATTCCCAGTCACTACTCATTGGTCCTTGAAAGAGAGATATTTGTATAAATGACAACATGTAAATATTTCATAAAAGGTAATATATTCTTTCAGATTCTTATTAATGACTTCGAACCTTCTTTCGCAAATTTTTTTGAATTTGTCATATTTTTTCCAAAAAAAGTCTATAACGTGGAAAATAGATGTCTTATACAAAGTCAGTTCCACCAATTGAAATAAAGTTACTTTTTAAATTCAGCTACATATCATGTTTATCTATCCTCAAACCAGTTTAAGTTGCATTTCTAAGTTTATGGCTTGATTTCAACTACACATGTGTCCAGGCAACACTTATATTCATTCGTACCACTAACAGGAAACAAAAAGAAAAACAATGGAAATTTGTATTCTATTTCAATATTCATGTTAGTAGAAAAAGTAGCAGAATAGGATAATGTCCAAAATATATTTTCAGATGCAATTATTATAAATGTCTTTCTAAAATTTGCAGAAACCAAAAGAATATTTTAAGCCTTTTGGAACAATCATTATGATTCCAAATGGCTAACACTGACTGTGCTAAAAAGACATCGTAACTTGTGATACCATGAGAAAGACAAGCAAAATAATTCCAGCCTTTTAATAAAACATGTTTCTGATATCACTGACATAATACTATTGCTTGTTGTCTATAAATGATCATTTACTGTAAATGTGTTTATGCTAAAATGAATAGATAATTTAATGTTGAAAATGTTCTACCTGACTATGTATTTGATTGACATATTAAATATATCATTTATAAATAATAATATAGATTCTACTTGATTTACAATGGGTTTATGTCCTGACAAACCTATCATAAATTAAAAATATTGAAAGTAAAAATGAATTTAATACACCTACCTTCTGAACATCATAGCTTAGCCCAGCCTATGTTAAACATGCCCAGAACACCTACAGTAGCTTACAGTTGGACAAAATCATCTAACACAAGGCTTATTTTATCACAAAGTGTTAAGTAGTTCATGTAAATTATTGAACAGTGCACTGAAAGTGAAAAACAGAATAGTTGCAGTGAATACTTGAAGTACGGTTTCTACTAAATGCATATCACCTTTGCACCACCGTCAAGTTGAAAGATCACAAGTCAAACATCATAAGTTGGAGACTGTGTATATATTAAATATTACAAATATTTGATCTATTAAATATTACATATTTAATCTATTATATATTGCAAATATATAATATGTTAAATATATTGTGAAAAATTTTAGAATAAGTTTGAATTACTGTTTCTCTAACTGACTTGTTTTGAATAAATACAACTATAAAGTGTCATGAGAAGTGAGATCTCTTACATGTTAAGTAGTTACATATTTTTTCAAGTAAAATTATGATAGCCTATACAGTGAATAAAATACACATGTGTAATTGAAAGAAACAAGCAGAGGTCCAGGCAGCTGGGGCTATGCAAGGTTACTAAATCTGTACTGCTGTGTCCCACTATTCAGTTGATTTTTTAATAACTTTAAAACAAAGTAAGTAAAATAAAAAACTAAATTTGACATGCGAGATTAGGCCTGCTATCTCTGACCTTGACTTCAAAAGAAATAAAAATAAAATATAATTTAATATAATTAGACATCAATTATCTGCCCTGAGGGTGACATATTATTTCTTCAATGAAAGCCAAACAATTAAAAAATTATTCATTCTGTATTTTGTCTTTTGGTAATTTATTTTATTAAAAGTGCTATTTTCTCATTAAGCTAAAGCTTGTCTGTTTTTCTCATTATTCTCTTGAATTTATGAATGTACGCATCATATTTCCTAGACACTATCAGATAATGAATTCTTATCCAACACAGAATTCCTGCTGTTTATGTAATTTCTTCTACATGGATATTTGTTTTATGTATGCACATAGGAGTTGAAACAAGCCTTTGTGTATAAAAAAAATAACTTTGTATTAGAAAATAAGACTTAAACTAAGTGAAGATGTTTAATTAATGAACTTCTATAAGTTGACAGCAAAAACAACCCAAATGTCTATCAATGCATGAGTGGATTAATAAAATGTGGTATATCTATGCCATGGAGTACTATTCAGCTTTAAGAAACAATGGTGATATAGCACCTCTTGTATACTCCTGGATAGAGCTGGAACCCAGTCTATTAAGTGAAGTATCCCAAGAATGGACAAACCAACACCACATGTACTCACCATCAAATTGGTATTAACTGATCAATACTTAAGTGCACATATAGTAATAACATTCATTAAGTGTTGGGCAGATGTGAGGGTGGAGGAAGTGATGGGTAAATATGCAAAAAATGGGTGCACTGCTCACCGTCTGGGAGATGGACATGCTTAAAGCTCTGACTCAGGTGAGGCAAGGGCAATATATGTAATTTAAGCATTTGTATCTCCATAATATGGTGAAATAAAAAAATATTTAAAAATCAACAAGAAAATATTTTTAAAAACCATCAATAAATGGGCAAAGGATATGAACAGAAACTTTTCAAAAGAAGACAGAATAATGGCCAGCAAACATATAAAAAAATGTTCAACATCACTAATCATTAGGGAAATGCAAAATCAAAACCACAGTGAGGTATCACCTAACTCCAGTGAGAATGGCCTTTATCAAAAAGTCCCAAAACAACAAATGCTGGCAGGATGTGGAGAGATAGGAACACTCTTACACTGCTGGTGCAACAAATGAGCCTTATATAAACTAGCTCAAATGTTTTAAGAATTGACATTCACATAATTTAATTAAATCATTGGCAAACAAGACTAGTTTAATAATTTGGTTTAACAAAAACAGCTATGTCTTCCAAGTTATCAACATTAAGTATAATACAAGCATATATTTTATTATACCTTGGTATGTTCATCCCAAACTTATTCAGATTTACCGATCAAATGAGTTAGCATTATTTCTAATAGGTATTTATGATTATGAAAAATGTAAATTTATGTTTGAGCAAATTGAGTCATTATTTTGACAAATTTTATTTCAACAGTAATTGTGTTTAATAATATGCCAGCTTAAAAATTTTCCAACATCGTTTGAGTAATTTAAAACTTTAAATTTATTCAAAAATAAATTAAATAACAGATATTTATTAAATGCCTAGATCATGTCTATGTAAAATACTGAAACATGAATTATTCAACATAAGTTTAAGTTTATACAAATTTTTCTTATTTTATATGGTACAGAGATTGTGTGTGTGCGTGTGTGTCTGTGTGTGTATGGTCTGTTAATAAATATGTTATTCTTTTGCCACATTGAAAAAAATATACAAAGAGGAGGATGAGAATTCTCGGGGCTATTCAACATTTTAATCTGGTTAATTCAAACATTCTAAAATACTGCAAGGGAATTTTGAATTTTTCATTATACCTACACTTATCCTCAACAAGTTGAGGCTGCTTTTCCTCCAGTTTTTCCATCCAAGCCATTCCACATTTTAGAAATTTGAGAAAAAGTTCTCTGGAGGAAACTCCACCAAAAGACTATTCTTGAACCCCATTAAAAGGGTCCTTACTTGATTCTTCTTAACATTAACACTGCTGCCAAATTCCATGAGGTTCAACCTCAGGTTTATGTTTCTCAATACAAGGAGTACAAGAGACACTTTGAATGTAAGTATATCCTAATTGGAGACTTGAAACTAAGGCTCTGTAAAGAGTTACCAGAGGTAGGCAGTACTCTGAGGTAGATAGCTTTCCCATGAACTTTGGATCAGGTGGATTTCATCATGAGATAATCAGATTCCATTCAAGATACTGGCAGAGTAAGACCTGCTAGAATTTCCTTGTCTAAAGCCTACCTTTTTAATTTTTATTTTCCTCATTTACCATATCTTCCTTCTTCTCTAGAGCTCCCCTCCAATGTTACCTTTCATGTTCACATAATTCTCACATCACAACCTGATTTTCCAATATTTTCTTAAGATAGATTATTAGGTATGAAATTACTCTCTCAAGTGATATGAGCATTTTTTCTCTCTTAATAAAGTTTATTTTATATGTGTGAATTCCAAATCCCTTACATGCTTATTATAACAACTCAAATAATGGGCCTAAGTGAAATTAAATATATGGCAATATCCAGTTTGATAAGGGTGTGGGGAAATGATATTCTCATATATACCTTATTGGACTGCAAGTTGTTGTACCACTCTGGAGAGAAATTAACCAATAATAGTTTGAAGAGTTGAGAATTTCCACGCAGAGCAACTCAGGAATTCCTCATCAGAAAACCTTTCCCACATCGGGTAAAGAAACACAGAGGAGCCTATTCATTTTATAATTGTTTCTTCTAGTTAAAAAAATGGAAATAGACTGAATGTTCATCAGTATAAAACTATATAAATAAACTGGTACATATTCATATAATAGAATACTATGCAGCTATGAAAATGAATAACTTACAGTATATTTTAACAGAGATGAATCGCAAAAACATATTAATGAGTTTTAAAATATAAGTTCAAGAAACATTTATAAAGCATGGTACTCATACAAAACACTTTTAAAAAGCAAATTAGTATTATATCTTTTCCACGGGTATTTACATAAAACAATAAATAATGGAAAGATATCCTTCAAATTGATATTAGTGTTTATAGGGAGAGGGAAAAAAATTAGAATAGGGGAATAGGGGATGGAGTTACACCAGATATTAGTTTTATTTGTAACGTTTTAATGGAAAGGTACCTAGTCATTGTATTCCTTGTGCAACTCCAAACTACACACACACACACACACACACACACACACACACATACACACACACACACACACACGGGGATGGGAAAGAAAGAGTGTGAGAGAGAGAGAGAGAAAGGTGCCACAGTATTTTCACAGTACTATATACTTGATTGTGAGTTTATGATTGACTATTTTTTCTTACATATTGTTATGTTTTATTATTTTGTTTCTTTTAGAGGAACAGGAGGAGGCACTGAAAATTAATAATCAGAAACTATTCTTTCCTCTAGTGGCTCTATGTCCTTTTAATTGCTCATTCACACACACACACACACACACACACACGAATATATACACACACACTCAAGCATGAAGTCCTTTCTGTAGGTGGAGTAATATTTCAACCAGTATGACTGATAAATTATCACTTGCAAGAACTAAGACTATTCATGTGATCAAACTAGTTAACTATCTAGAAATATTTTGAGTGGTTTCTCATGAGGAAGGGCATGGACAACTGCCTATTAAATGTTTTCCAAAGCTGCAAACCAAAGGAAAAATGATATGTATTACCTTATACTTTGCAAGATTAGAATATATATATAATCGAAAGTCTATCATAGCCATTACATTTGCACTGAGAATCTCCTTTACAGGTGTAAATATAATCATTAAAGTATCATCTAAAAATCAGAGAGAATGCTGCCATAGGTTAATTTCATTTTAATCTAAATTTTTTTAATATTTTAACTCATCATTAATCATTGATGATATGGACATGTCATTTAAAACTGCACTGATAGATTTTATAGAATATTGCTTACTCTTCTGCAAATAAAAATTATGAAAATTTTCATTACTTTTAAGTAAGAAAAAAACCCAATTGTGTATAACAAAATAAAATTTGAAGTTAATGACCAAAGAATCAAAGAACAATTAGGAAATGAAGCCATCCTGTTTCTTTTTAAGTAAGGGATTCTGCCTTGATTAGGTTTACCAGAATGTGGAGCTACTCTTTCTCAGCTAGCTTCCCAGAAGTGAAGTAGAATGCTTATAGAACATGAGTCCACTTCTGCCATGCTAATCATTTAAGTCACACCATAGATTATCTAGCATATAATCAATGGACAACTGCTTGCTTAAAATATCTATAGTCTATTAAAATTATTTCTCTAAATATGATTACACTTAACAAATTATAACACTTAGATATATTATCAGACTTGTTCTATGTACACTATAAGTATTTATTTAATAAAATACTTATTTTCAACAATGAATTTCTGAGCCAAATATAAATTTCAATATTGTAATGTAAATGTTGCTTATTCTAAGACATTCCATCCTTTTTCAAATGCTGCTATGACTCTGAGATTGCTTTCAAAAAGAAAGAATGATTTAAAAATACAGTATCTCTTGATCTTCTCTGATTAAATGACTTATTTCTTTAAATGATTGATCTTCAAAATGTCTGTTACCATGAAACCACTTTTCAATAATATTAATACTTGCTTAATCCCATTCTAGTTATAAAAATGTTAAACACTTAGAATGTTATAAGCACAACATTTGCAGATTTTACAATTTAATATTGAAAATTGAGGTTAGCAGGAAAGATGCTGCTGCTTGAAATGTAGTGCACTTTTGTACATACTCTTATCTTGAAAATTCAGATAATGTTTTTGAATGTCAATTTTAATAGTGAGATGTATTTCTGAAAAATCCTAACTATAGTCTGATGCTTCAATGGTATTGTGAAGGTTATATTTTTATAGAGTAGCATCAAACGTCTTAAGATCAATAAACAGAGATTAAAACGTGGATGTTTTATATGAATGAGATAAAGCTGAAATTTTTGTAGAACACAAAGGTCAATTTTGTTTTTATTAAAAAAAGCACTAGTGCTATTTCATGTTTCAACTTGTTTTACAGTCCTTCAATTTAATCTTATTTGGGATGCACTTATATGTAAAATATACTGGCAAGTCTGTCTTCTGTTTCTTTAATATTGAGAATTTATATGTCAAGAGAAAATTAAAGTAAACTTTGTAATGGGCTTTATTGGAAATAGCTTTACATGAATTTATTTTCTAGTTATTACCTTTGTGTTCTCAAATTCAACACCATTCTTTTTTTGAAAAATGATTTGTTATTTATTTGAAGGAATTTTAGAAACATTGAGTAAATAGAGCACAGATTTTGGATTATGATTTGAAAATGATTTCTGTAATTAATATGTTCATGTTCTGTAATTAATATGTTCTGTAATTAATATGTTTATGACTGAATCACCTTGTTTGATTAACTGTGTGGATGCTATAAATTGAAAACCAAAACAAGAAAGAATGCAATGTGTTGGTATAAGTTAGGTTGAGGACATGACAGTAAAATACAAATTTAAAACACTTCCAGGGAGAAATAGTTCATCTTGGAATGCAAGTGCTTTCTTTCAAGACTTGAAACACATTCAAGTCTCCTAATTCACACAAATTAAATAAAGCCCCCAAACGAGTTTTCACATGTAAACGCAAATTTTTATCAGTGATACTTGAAGATGTGGTTAGTGTAAGAGGAGTGCCAGGAGTGCACGTTTTAGAGGACCCGAGCACTTATGAGATGATGATCGTCACATCTCCCATGTGCAATGAAAAGAATAGGTATACTAAATAACAACGTAATTATTAAATAAATAAGAAAGTCTAAGGTTTTCCCTGATAACCACTCTGATACTCTGTTTTCTTTTGAGATATAAAATTTTTTTCTATAATCTTTTTTGTTATCTCAGCTTTGCTGCTGCTCTATATCTTCATCAATCTGATAGATAAACCAACATGAACTGACAGAAGACAAAGGACAAACATATTTATGTTGTCTTTTCCAAAAATGCTGAAGCCAGAAATACCAGGCCTATGATTTTAGATGTTAAAGCACAACAAAATTCAAAAGTAGACTGCCAAACAGGTGACTTACTAGCATTAATAAAATAGAGATTAAGTGCAGTCAAAATAGGTTCAGAAATACTAAGTCATGTTCATAATACTGGATTACTAAACTGGTGAGTTTAATAGAAAATGGTGTGTGTGAGTGTGTCTCTCTGTGCATGTTTCTTAATGTGAATAAAAATTTGATGGTATTTCTTCATGTATATGAATACAAGGAAATAAAGCAAGCTAAACAGCAGTAGAATCAAGTGGATTTTTAACTGCTTGACTAGGCTAATCAACACTCATTTACTTATTCATTCATTCAATGACTATTTATTCAAGGCCCAATATTATACTGAGCATTGAAATTTAGAGGTGAATACAACATAGTCCCTGGTCTCAAAGAACTTAGTTTCCTCTGTGTGTGAGTTTGTGCATGTGTGTGTTGGTTGCAATAGTAGTAATATTGATGTGTGTGGACTCTGGAGTTAGTAAACTGGGCTAGATTGCTAGATCAACAATTAAATAGCCATGGGACTTTAGACATGTACCCTAAATTCTTTGTGTCTTAATTCATTTTATATAAGGTGGAAATGATAATAGTACTGGATCATGATGTTGCATGTGGATTAAAAGAGAGAGCACATGTGTGGCAGAAACTACCAGCTGTCCACCAAACTCCACCCTTCTTTAAGATCATAGTTAGACTATGTTAGCCCAGCTGCCCATCCAGTTAACCATGGCTGTGGGACTAAATTGTTCCTAGAATAATAGAAATGGACAGAATTAATATATGAAACTTCTATATTTGGCCTACATAAACTTCCTGCATGCCCTTTCTTCCTCTGGATGATTGTACTGGCAGTTGCAGTTATGAGAGCCTTAGAAGCCACTTAAGTCAGGTTCTACCATATTCTAAATGGTAGAACTTTTGACAGACTGGATCCCTAAATGATTGTATGTGGGGCGTGTGTGTATGCGTTGTCAGGGAGTGAGGATGAACATATAAACAGATCATTTCTGTGCAGTATAGTATGTTCTGTAATGGAGCCATGGGAGCATGGAGAAGGGTTAAATAAATTAATAATGACTTGGGGAGCAGGTGAGGGGAAAAGGCATAAATAAGAGAAAGATTTCTAGAAAAAGCGAGCTTAACCTAAGACTTGAAGTACAAGTAGAAATTGACCAGGGAAAGAGGGGAAGAAATAACATCCTCAAGAGAATGAAAAGCATTCTTAAAGGAAAAAAGGCATGAAATGATATTATATATTCCGAGAATTTCTAATATTTTCAATCTAGAGTATAAAATGTAATTCAAGTAATAGAAGGAGATAGAGTTGAACATAAGGAAACATGCCAAGTCATAGAGGGCCTCCTATGCAAGGATAAAAATTTTTGACATTATCCTGCAGTCCAGGTAAGACTATAAAGTTCATTTATAAATATCTATCCATCTCTACACAAGAGGTTGGCCCTCATCTTGTTCAGAGGTTTTATCATTGACTTGGATGAGACAGCACAAACATGATAAGCAAATTCAACAAATGTCAGAGTAATAGCTAATGCACTGATGATACAAGGAGCAGTCAAACCAATCTTTTTCAGTCAGTAAGTGTGAGGCCTGTATTGTAATCTAAAAAATTATCTAATAAACCCATACAGAAAGTAATTGATGTGAAAAAGATCTGGATATAGCATCTTACCAAAAGCATAGTTGAGACAATGATAAAACACAATGATATAACACAATTTATTTTAAAAATCCAAATGATGGTAGTTTAATTGAGTGGGATTGTAAAACATTAAAACTTAAAGTTTTAGTTGATGTAAGGTGTTATAGCTGTCTTCAAATATTTCAAAGCCTATTGTGACATCAAAGAATGATACTTGTGCAATATTCAAGAAGACAGAAGTAGAATTCTATAAGAAGGTGGGTGTATTATATTGCTAGGGCCACTATGACAGAGTTCCACAGACTAGGTAGCTTAAAGGACAGAAATTTATTTCCTCACAGATATGGAGACTGAAAGTCCAAGACCAAGATGTGGCAGGGTTGGTTCCTTCCGAGGCCGCTCTGCTTGGTTTGCAGATGCTATCTTCTTTCTGTGTCTTCTCATGGTCTTTCCTCTATATGTGCCTGTGTCCTAATTTCCTCTTCTTATAAAGACACCAGTTATATTTGATTAGGGCACAACCCAATAACCTCATTTTACCTTAATTAACTCTTTAAAGACCCGATCTCTAAATAGAGTAACATTCATAGATACTAGGGGTAGGACTTCAACACATGAATTTTGTAGGGAAGGACACAATTTAGACCATAATAGTGAGCAAAGGCAAATCGATAAATGAAGAACTTTCTAACAATTAGAGATGTAAAAGGCTGTCTTGATATGTTGTGAGCTCCTTGTTACTGGAAATGATTAAGTAGAAGATATAATCAATGTCAAAAAGGGAATTCTTTTAATTGGAAGAAAGGTTAGAATAAACTACATTCTGGCTTTTGTTTAGATGGTGATAAATAAGCAGTAAACCTGTAATTTGAAATTATCCACCTGCCTTTTTCTCTGTTCACAGTTATATTTCCTTATATAAACAATAGCCAAAATATTAAACAAATACAGCTGTCTTGGTAAATTGATTAGTGTATATAATAAATGATTAGACTCATAGTGCTCTGGATAAATTTAGAGTATTTTATAATTTATACATGACTTTTAGACGAGATCAGGTGTATTCAGGGGGGTACGGCTATAGACAACATATCATATTTTATGTATGGTATTTTTAAAATTTCACAATAACATGATTATGACAGAAAAGAATTAATATTAGTATTTCCAATCTATACATATGCACATTGAGGTAGATCAGAAGAATCACCCCAGATTATTAGCAAATATTGAAGTTCAGATCTATGTAAAATTCCTTTTCCTTCCTTGGTGTAAGCAGTCCCTGGTGTCAGTGGGTACCTAAGTGAAGTAATCCTACTGGAAGTGAAGCAGTGTATCCTGACCACAGGATATAAGTAATATATCTTTACTAAACATCCATTTTACTTTATGGCAGTCAATTAAATCATTATTTTCATATCAATTAAGCATGGGCATAGTATGAAGTGAAATACAATCTCTGCTTAAATTTTTGAGGTTAAAAGATTTAGGAGATTTTTGGTTCATGACAGACTGATGTGAAAAATGCTTCAATATCCTTGGTTCCTGGTATTCATAGATTCTTCTATGCCTTTAGGAAGCTTCAGTTAAAAAGTTTAAGAAACTCTGCCACAAAATACTGTCACCTTTCAGTGGAAGGACATTGGTCTTACTTGAATAAGGGATTTTTGTGTACAACTGATCATTCATCTAATAGAAATTGTTTATAAAATATCCTCTATTGCAAGCAGTTGCTTCTTTCACAGCTAATTAATCCATCAGAGAGAGCCTCAAGTAGTAATTACTTTCATTCCTGTCCAGTCAACCTGGGCCAGATTTAAACCCCTGACCCTGAGAGAAGACTCTAATCTCAAACCTCTGAACATGGCTTTTATAATATCTTCTGGCATGTTCAGAATAATGATAACCAGTTAATAAAAGATATTCTTTCATTTTTGGTCTAGCACTAGACAACACAAGTTGGGTTATGTTGCCAAAGGGGTTAGGTTTAATTATGTTGAAAACTCTTTTACTTTAAATCTTGAAATGAGCCAATTTCATCCTTTCAAAATGAATATTTTTTGTTCAATTCCAAGATCTTGTTTCTGAAGCAAAATGTTTTGAAATGATCAGTTTGACATAAACATTTTGATGTTGGTGATATTTTGATGTAGCTGAATCAAACAGCTATGTAAGTTATAAAAACATTTTTAAAATTATCAAGTAATATGAGTAGTTTACATCTCCAACTCTCATCTCCTCCAAGACTTTGCTCATTCTGGAGATTTTTGACATCTCTGAGGATCACGGATGGGGTAAGATGCAAAGGATTAAGTGCATATTACTTGGGTGCAAAAGAAAAAAAAATACGTATTTTACGTGACTCTTTTGACTCAGGCGCACTAAAATTTTCCCCATGTCTAATAAGCTATGTCAATTTAGTCTCTTCATCATCCTTTTCCAGAACCTGGATTCAGCCAGGGCAGGCATGGGGTCCTCAGCTGTCTCCTGTAGGGTCTCTCAGCAGCCTCTCTCCCATCTCTAGGTTCAGTGAAAAAAAAGATACAACAAAAGTCCTATAGTCCTAAAATAAATATCAATATCAAATAACATAAAGAATAATGAGACACACATGTGCCCCAGGCAAGCTAATTATTTGACACCCATCCCTTTACACTAGTATTTCTTGAGAAGGAAGGGTCTAAAGTATCACATGAAAGAAGATCAGAGGAGACTCTTAATAGCATCGATTAAGCTTCATCTACTCATTGTGTCACTTCACCCCAAAACTTGTACACTTCCAAGATCCAAGCAAAAGGCATATGGTTAATTGGTCCTACTCTACTCAAAAGGAAGTTTTGTGGCCATGTTTTACTATCAGAATGTGATCTTGCTTGCGGGGGGTCTCACCACTCCAGACTCACTCCAATTGCCACGCTGAAGTGTCTATTCCCCCAAAATTGTACTGTCCCTGAAAGGCACTTGAATAAATATGATTTTTGCTAACTTTATTATATGCCCAGTGATGTTCCAGGGTTGTATATATATTGGCCTATGGAGTTATCGGACTGGTATGCTTCTTTGTTTGGCTCAGATGTATTTTATTCATTTTATAAAATGGTAACATGATGGAATATTCCCCGTTTCAACAAATATTGTCCTACAATATGGTTTTCGATGCATGAATAGCAGCCCATGGTATCAAGGTGTCATAATGGACTTAAAAAAACATTAATATTGGCATTTATATTTTTATATATCTTGATAATATTAAAAAATATATTCTACTACTTAGGTATCTTTGTCTATAAATCTTTGCACATACATTGGGTTATTTCCTTATGAGGAATTATTAGAAAATAACTTGATAGTTCAGGCAATATGAATATTTTAAGGTGGCTGGTACATACTTCCCTCCCAGAAAACATTTTGGGGAAGAGTGTTTCTGGAAGATGGAACCTGACACCATGAGGTAAGTATGTGTTTGATGTATTTCAGCCAAAACAAAGTGGCGACTGTGACTGCAATAGAGTGAAAGAGAAGTGGTAGAAAATGAAGTCATAAAGATAGTATGTCACCAGATAATTGGGGCTTTGGGAAGTATTGCTACAGGCCATGTAAGAACTTTGGTTTTGACTCTGAATGAGATGGAGAGTCAATGGAATGTTTTGAGCAGAGAATAGATACGATATAACACGTTTTAACAGGGTCACTCTGGTAGCTTTATTGAAAAGAGACTGAGTGCCACAAGGGCAGAAGCAGTTAGGCTCATTAGGAGACTATCTCAATAATATAGAACAGAGACATGAGAAGATGGGGACTTGGACCAGAGCAATGACAGGAGGTGAAGACATCAAATTTTAATATATTTTAAGGGTGGAACTGACAGGAGTTACTAATTGAGTGAATATAGGGTTGCAAAGAAATAGAAGAGCCAGGAATGACTATTGTCTTAGTCTATTCAGCTGGAAGGATAGAGTAGCCATTTAATTATATCAGGGAGACTGGAAGAAGGGAAGGTTTTTTGAAATGGAAATTTGAACCAGCTTAAATACCAGACACGAAGGTGAGGAAAATGCCATACGTTAATAACTGAGCACTAGATCACTAAACTAAATAACTATGTTAAAGGAATTGGAATGAATAATAACCTGTATTATTTTTGCACACATCAATCACATTATTCCTTGTGTTATAGTTATCTGCATGCTAGCAAGGCTGGATCAGGTACTAAAACTGTAATTTTGAGCAACTCATTTCATCTCTTTGAGCCTCAGTTTCCTCAGGTATAAAACAGGGAAATGGAACCATGTTATTTAATTTCAATGATTAAACGAGATGATGCATGAAAGGTGCTTAGCACAGTGTGTGTCACATAGTTAAGTTCCAACAAATGTTAGTTCCTTCCTTTTCCTCCCCAAATTATAAATCCCTTCTGAATAGAAACTTTGCCTCTGTAGCCCTCACAGCATGCATTACATTACCTTACATATAGTAGGTGCACAATATTTATTAGCTTAAATGGAATAATTACTTAATAAGCACTTGTTTTTAACCCCCATTACTGATGATCCCAAATCATATGTGCGAATGTCAGGAAGGGTTAGTTACATGTATAATTCTTTGTACGTAACATTGATATGATTTCTCTCTAGCCAATTGGTGTTTTTTTGGTAAAGTCTATTTCATTGAAAACTACTTTCACTGACTATATCCTTTAATTTGAATTTCCAATATGAATGCATTTGCATATAACATAGTCTACATGCCCCATTCAGTTCCTCTATTGAAACTGAGGCACTTTCTTCACCAGTCCTAGGAAGAATGAATTCAATTTTGTTTTCTCCCAGTAAAGGGGGAATATGAGGTAGTTATGTCTGGGAAGTCTGCTCTACAATTTATGTAGCAGTTACAGGAGTGTGAGTGCCTTCTCAGCTGCTACCAGTAAGAGAAGAAACTTGTGCTCCATGCTATATCTCTTAGGTACAGCTGCCTGTCAATATTCAACATTGACATAAGGATCTGTGGGTGCCAGGAGGACTAGCTGTGAACACGCAAACTCAACTGTCCTCCATCTCTAGCCTCTATTGGCTATGGAGGAGAAGCAGCTTTAGGTTCTTCATGAGGTCTCCAAAGTTCTCCAGACAAATGACTGACTCTTTCTTTCCATTGCCTTAAAGCATCAGAAGAAATGGATTTTCTTCAGATTAGAGCCAGTCCAGATAATAGAGTTCACATACCTCAAATCACCAGTCTAATTTGCCAGGATAGACAGGTTTCAGGCTACTGTGTGAAGTTGCAATTTTTTTTACATATAGTTCAGTTTGGGCTCCTTGATTGAAGCTGAAATATCCCAGGTGAAAGCATTTTTCTCTTGTTTGCTGTTTTAGCAATTGCACCCAATCAGAAAGGGACATCTAATCAGCTAATTGAGCAAATTCAGACAGGATGTCATGGATATATTACCAGACAAATTACTATATATTTTCTTTTTCAAGGTCTGTAGGGCAGGAAATACCAAAACCTTCTTCACCTTATGCTAGAACTGAGTAAAGCATCATCAAGAAATGCTTCCTACGTTTTTTGGCCATTATTCTGTCTTCTTTTGAAAAGTTTCTGTTCATGTCCTTTGCCCACTTTTTGATAGGGCTGTTTGATTTTTTCTTGTTTATTTTCCTAAGTTCTAAGTAGATTCCAGTCATTAGCCCTTTATCAGATATGTAGCATGCAAAATTTTCTCTCATTCTGTAGGTTGTCTGTTTGCTCTCATGACAGTTTCTTTGGCTGTGCAGAAGCTTTTTAATTTGATCAGGCCCTATTTTTTTATTTTGGTTGTTGCTGTGATTTCCTTTGAGGTCTTCTTCATAAATTCTTTGCCTAGGCCAATGTCTAGAAGAATATTTCCCAAATTTTCCTCTAGAATTTTCCAGTGAGAATGTCCTTTATCAAAAAGTCCCAAAACGATAAATGTTGGCATGGATGTGGAGAGACTGGGACACTCATACACTGCTGGTGGGACTGCAAACTAGTGCAACCTCTGTGGAAAACAATATGGAGATACCTTAAAGAGATACAAGTAGAACTACCATTTGATCCAGCAATCCCGTTACTGACATCTACCCAAAAGAACAAAAAACATTCTATAAAAAAGACACCTGCATCCGAATGTTTATAGCAGCACAATTCACAATTATAAAGTTGTGGAAATAATCCAAGTGTCCATCAATCCATGAGTGGATTAATAAAATATGGTATATGTATACCATGGAGTACTATTCAGCTATAAGA